>CM019148.1:374784572-374867888 GCA_009733165.1 Naja naja
ATAAGGATATAATAATAATATTAAACATAGCAAGTCATGTATGTAAATATTGACTTCTTAGTCATATTAACAACAGTCATCATACTTTCTACATTTCACTGATCTCCTTCGTTTATTTCTAACTTCCATTTTTCTTCTCTAACCATCGATAAAATAATTCCCATGTCACATAATATTCAGTTTGTTCTTTCTCCTTAATCACAAGCACTAATCTGTTCATTTCTGCACATTCTAATATTTTCCTAATCACATTCTTATCAGTAGGAATCTCTTCACACTTTTCCAGTTTTGTCCAAATACAATTCTAGCTGCAGTTAATACATGGATAATTAAGTATGCGTTCCCTTTACTATCAGCTTCAGGTAAGATCCCCAACAAAAATATTTCTGGTTTTAATTCAATACTCTGCTTTACCATCTTTTCCAGCCACAAATGTATTTTTGTCATCAAAAAAAGCACAACAAAGAATGTTCTTTCTGCGCCAACTCAGAAAGCTCAAACTGCCCAAGGAGCTGCTGATCCAGTTCTACAAAGGAATGATGGAGTCTGTCATCTGCACCTCTATAACTCTCTGGTTTGGTTCTGCAGCCCAACAGGACAGACACAGACTCCAGAGAGTAATTAGGACTGCAGAAAAAACAATTACTACCCACCTGCCTTCCATGGAGGACCTTTTATGCTGCACAAGTCAAAAAGAGGGCTGTGAAAATATCTACAGACCCCTCACATCCTGGACATAAACTGTTTCAACTCCTTCTGTCAAAACGATGCTATAGAGCACTGCACACCAGAACAACTAGACACAAGGACAGTTTTTTCTCCAACACCATCACTCTGCTAAACAAATAATTCCCTCAACACTGTCCAACTATCTACAAAGTCTGCACTGCTATTACTGTTAATCTTCTCATCACTCCTTATCACCCATCCCCTCCCACTTGTGACTGTATGACTGCAACTTTGTCGCTTGTATCCTTGCGATTTATATTGACTATTTCCTAGTAGGATTTGACTGCTTATTGTACCCTATGACCATTATTAAGTGTTGTACCTGATGATTCTTGACTCTTGACTAATGTATCTTTTCTTTTATGTACACTGAAAGCATTTGCATCAAGACAAATTCCTTGTGTGTCCAATCACACTTGGCCAATAAAGAATTCTATTCTATCTATTGTCCAGTATTTTTTTGCTTCCACGCATGTCCACCACGTAAGATAATAAGGCTCAGGTATCTGAGTGTCAGTTTCCAAGTAATGCAGTCATCATAAAATGAATTCAGAAGCATTGCCTCGAAGAACCATTTTATTTAATTGCACATCTAGGCACTTCCACCAGTTGGAATGGTGACAATGCCCGGAATGAGCACCAAAACCGTGGTGGGACAAACCTCTCACACAGCACCCCCCCCAGACCTCTCCAAAGTGGGGTGTTGGTGCCTGAAAGGCAATCGGACACCTGGGGGGTGGGCCCAAGTCCTGAGATAAACTTGGAGCAAAGCTTGGGATCCTTCTGTATCCAGCGGGCTTCGTAACGGCATGTTGGCCATGAATCCAGATTGGCTTTGGACATGACTTCTCCCAAGAAACCCGGAAGGGTTCCACACCTGTGTTTGGCTTGTACAGAGGACAGACATCGGTGTCCAAACTGGGGGAAAGTGTTTGATTTTCTTGTCGGGCAAATTTGGGGCCAAAAAGCCAGACCCGAAGGAAGAATGGAAGGGATGGAAGAAGCAGGTAAACCCAAGATCATGTGAAATGTTAATACCAGGGGTGGGATTCAAAAATCCCAGCAACTGGTTCACTGCCTGGGCCTCCCCTGGGCTCTGGAGGCCCTCCGAAAGCCGGAAACAGCGCTGTTTCCCGACTTCTGGAAAGCCCATTTTCCCCCCTCCAAGATCCTCCGTGCGGACCCTGCACTTACCTCCATCGAAAATGTGCCACATGGAGACTCCTGGGAGGGGAGGGGTGAGCAGGGCCAGCCATTGGTTAGAAATACTAGTTCAGCAATCCAGATGTAACTTTAACATCCAGTTCGTCTGAAGCGGTCCCAACCGGTAGAATCCCACCCCTGGTTAATACCAGGGGTGGGATTCTACCGGTTCGCACCTATTCTCTAGAACCAGTTGTTAATATTCTAAGCAGTTCGTAGAACTGGTTGTTAGAAGAAATTACTGGGCTAATCCTGTAAGGAAGGCAGGAAGGAAACATTCTGGTGTTGCTTACAGAAACTGCCTCTCCGTTAACCCTTATTACATTCTTGGCAGGACTAGAATTCCTGTGTCAGGAACTTCTCTGGAGTTTTTCCCCCTCCTTTGCTGGTACTTTGCTTGTGTGGAGTGACCATTCAAAGTTAGAATGGCACCGAAAAATGTGACTTATGACCATTGTTCAAACTTATGACTGTTGCAGCATCCCCACAGTCATGAGAGGCCAGGCGAGGAGATGCGTGCCTCGATGTGAGTGATGTTGAGTTGGTCACACCCAGCCAATAACATGACCACCAAGCCATGTCCACCTAGTCACATGACCACCAAGCCTCGCCCACCAACTAAGCCATGCCCACAGAGCCGGTTGTTAAAAAATTTGAATCCCACCCCTGGTTAATACCACTTTATAAGGCCTTTGTAAGGCCACACTTGGAATTCTGCATCCAGTTTTGGTCGCCATGATGTAAAAAAGATGTTGAAACTCTAGAAAGAGTGCAGAGGAGATCAATTTTTTTTACTACCGGTTCTGTGGGCATGGCTTGGTGGGCATGGCAAGGGAAGGAAAATCTCCAGTCAGAGGTGATATTTGCCGGTTCTCTGAACCACTCAAAATTTCCGCTACCGGTTCTCCAGAACCGGTCAGAGCCTGCTGAATCCCACCTCTGCTCCAGAAGTTGTAACTGTTCCGACACTGTGAGTTTTTAAGAAGAGATTGGATAACCATTTGTCTGAAATTGTATAGGGTTTCCTGTCTAAGCATGGTATACATTTTGCAGCGTGAGCAGGGGCTTGAACTAGGTCCCTGCCAACTCTGTTATTCTAAGATTTTAAAAAGTGAGGAAATGGATCAGCCATTCCACTGGTCAATTGTTCTCCCTGTTAGGGGATTTCTCCTTAGTTCTAAGTTGATGAGTTTCCATCATGACTCCTTGCCCGGCCTTCAGGTGCTTTGGAGAATAGCTTGACTCCCGCTTCTTTGGGGCAGCCCCTCAAATGTTGGAAGGCTGCTCTGGTGTCTCCCCTGGTCCTTCTTTTCATTAAACCAGACATACCTAATTCTGCAACCGTTCTTCATATGTTTTAACCTCCAGTCCATGTCTTTGTTGCTCTTCTCTGCACTTCTTTCTAAGTTCTTTAGAATGACATTAGGAACAGGATCAGATCAAAATTGTACTTTAGACTCATTACTCAAATCAAATCAAGAATCAAACTTTAGCCAAGCCAGCCAGCAGGACAAGAATCATTAATTTGAATAAATGAGGCATTTCTATCCAGTTTAGAACAGTCTCTCTCTCTCCCCCTCCCCATTTGAACAGGTCCAGCAAGATGTAAGTTTTTAAAGCGGAATGTTGAAAGAAACATAATCCTTTGGATGTGATCATTTTAGTCCATGGGCAAAATTCTAGTCCATACATGGCTTTTAAGTTAAATAAAATGCAGGCTCCGCATTGTTTGTTAAAAGTTATTTTTGACATCCATGCATACTCTCATAGCTCAGCCTGCCAATCTTCTAAAGAAGGAATTATGTATATTTTCCACCAAAAAAACCCGGCATAAAGTCTCTTAGCAGCTTTCGCTGTACCCAGCCAAGTTCATAGGCTTCATGTTGACAAAATTAGAAATGAGGAGGTGATAAAGTGTCTGGGAAAGCCAAGGGAAATCATCAAAACCATTTTTTTAAAAAGTGGCATACTTCATTTAATCCTCCAAGGATCTTTGAAGGCAAATGAGGTCCAGGCAGAAGAAAAACATCAGGGCTTCAGAATTTTGTCACAAATCTGATTTGGACAAAACTCAGCAGCACTTTTTCGTGTGGCTGTTGATAAAAATGGGATTGCCAACATGTCTGATGACAGATACGGCAGAAGAAGAGAAAGGAGGAGGAGGGGGGGGAGGAAGAGGAGGAGGAGGAAGAAGAAGAGGAGGGGGAGGAGGGGGAGGAGAGGAGGGGGAGGGGGAAGAAGAAGAAGAGGAGGAGGAGGAGGAGAAAGAGGAGGGGGTAGCAGAAGAAGGAGAAGGAGGAGGAGGGAGAAGAAGTAACAGAAAGATGGGTTTTAAACACACACACACACATATATATATAGAGAGAGAGAGACTTTTCTGATGGTATCAGCTGCTCCCCTCCCCTCCGCCCACCCCCTCCCCCCAAATTACTTTTTCTACCGTCCCTTCCAATCCAGACACCTGCTCCAACCTTGGCTGGGGAGAACGTCTGCAAATGGCACAAAGGACCACAGGTGTGCAGGGCCCCCTCCACTGGCCACCCCCAGCCCCACCCGCCTTCGCTGTCTCCCCAGTGGCGGATTCAGCCCATCCCCTTCCTTTGACTGGGGGGGGCAGAGGGGGGGAGGGGAAGGCCACCCAGGTCGTTGGCTGGATGGGAAGAGGAGCCCCTCCCCACTGCCGGCTATACCTTGCCCCTCGGACTTCCAGGGCCGGGTGAGGGCAAGCCAAGCCAGAGGTCGGAGAGGGGGGCAGCTATCCGCTGCTCTCCTGCCCAGCTCCAGAGCTGGTCCAGACTGGGCGCAGAGGTGCTGCGCACAGGCATCATCCGTCGGAGCAGCCTTGCGCAAGTTAGGCCCGGCTGGCGAAGGCGCAGCGCTCCGAAAGAAATAGGGAACAAAACACCACTGGGCTCAGGTGGGCCAGATGGACCCTGGGAGGCTCCGCGGGGAAGCCTGGCCTGGGATTATGGGTGGGGAGGACCACAGTGGTGGGATCCAAACAATTTAACAACCAGTTCTCTGCTCTAATGATTTCTTCCAACAACCAGTTCACCAATCGGTTCAGGGAATTAACGACCGGTTCTCACGAACCAGTGTGAACTGGCTGAATCCCACCCCTGTGGGAGGAGGACTAGAATAATAGCATAGGGTAATAGAGTTGGAAGGGACCTTGGAAGTCTTCTACTCCAGCCCCTCCCCTGTTCAGGCAAGGACCATTATACCATTTCAGACAAGTGGCCATCCAGTCTCATCTTAAAAAGCTCCATGGATGGACCCAAAGGTGTTTTTTTCTTTCAAGAGGCAACTGGACTTTCTGGTTTTTCTTTGAAGGCATTTCGCTTCTCCTCCAAGAAGCTTCTTCGGTTCTGACTGGATGGTGGGGAAACGGAAGGATTTATATTCCTTGCAGACAGCTGGTCATTTGCATCCTTTGAGAGAATCGTTGAGGCCACTTGGAGGTTTTTTTTTTTATTACATTTATATGCCGCCCTTCTCCGGAGACTCAGGGTGGCTTACAATTTTTGGAGCACAACCCAATGCGCTCAGCAATAGCCTTCATTCCACTGCATATGCCTGCTTATTACTAAGCGGCATTTTTACAAAGTCAGCTAATTGCCCCCAACAATCTTGGGTCCTCAGTTTACCTACCCCGAGAGGATGGAAGGCTGAGTCAACCTTGAGCCTCGTGGGATTCGAGCCTGCACTAATTGTAGACAGCTGGATCTTAAGAGCAGGCATTTAACAGCCTGAGCCACCAAAGCTCACCAAAACCTTGCAGGTTTTCCTGTGTCCTCAGGGAGGTTTACCCAAGTGATGCAAATGGGTGTGGAGCCTTTTTTGGAACTGTTGAAACCGATGAGAAGCTAAACATCTTCAAAGAAAAACTGGACACAGATTAACAGAGTTGGAAGGGACCGTGTCAATCACCTAATCCAAAAAGTCCAGGTGACTCTTGAAAAAAAACCACCTTTGGGACAACCATGACTTGAATGACAGAATCGCCACAGATCTCCAGGGATGGAGCACCCACAACCTCTGGTGGCAAGGAGTTCCACCGGTTGATTGTTCTCACTTTTAGGAAATTCCTCCTCAATTCTTGGTTGCTTCACTCCTTGATTAGTTTCCATCCATTGCTTCTTGCCCTGCCTTCAGGGGCTTTCGAAAACTCTTTTATAAACGAATTGTACACATTTTCTAAAGGAACTCTTGATAAATGAGAAGAGTGAAGGGAAGTTTAACCACAGGATACAGAACACAGAATAATTGAAAGGGATCTTGGAGGTCTTCTAGTCCAGCCCAGCAGGAGAACCTACACTTTTTCAGACAAGTGACTCTCTTAAAGAGACATTAATAAAGTCTCTTCTTAACAACCTCCAGCAATGAAGCACCCACAACTTCTGGTGGCAAGCGGTTCCACTGGTTAATCGTCCTGACTGTTAGGAAGGTTCTCCTTAGTTCCAGGTTGAATCTCTCCTGGATCAGTTTCTATCCATTCTTCCTTGTCTGGCCTTTGGGTGCCTTGAAAAATAGCTTGACCCTGTGGTGGCCACTGAGTTTCCCTGGATGACACTAGTAGCTGGCAGCACACTGCAGCCTGGTGGAGGGGGCCTCTTTTGCTATCCCATGAGCTCATCTTCTATTCATTCTCTTATCTGTTGGGATGGGGATGGGATGTCTCTGAGTTTCCAGGTGTACAGGTGATATCATTTACTAACATCACCACTAACTTCAAGGATTGGTTGAGGGGTTATGCCAATGTGATTGAGGGGTTTCACCCATGTGGATCTATTCTCCAATCCCAATGCTGTATCTATGCTGTTCTTTTCTGCTTGTAAAAATGGTATAAAAGTAATAAACACCACGTATGTGGTCAGACATCTTTGGACACTGAAATGACTGGTTATTGAATCCCCACATGACCCCCCTTCCTCTGTGTTGCAGCCCCTCCTCAAATATTGGAAGACTGCTCTCCTGTCTCCCCTGGTCCTTCTCTTCCCTAGACTAGCCAGGCCCAGTTCCTGCAACCGTTCTTCATATGCCTTAGTCTCCAGTCCCCTCATCATCCTGGTTGCTCTTCTCTGCCCTCTTTCTAGAGTCTCAACATCTTTTTTATAGTGTGATGAGCAAAACTGGATGCAGTACACTAGGTGTGGCCTTACTAAGGCTTTATAGAGTGGTATTAGTACCTCCCTTGATCTTGACTGGCTCCCTCTGTTAACGCAATTTAGGATTGCATTAGCTTTTTTGGCTGCTGCTGCACACAGCTGGCTCCCATTTAGCTGGTTGTCCACTAAGACTCCAAGATCCCTCTCCCAGTTACTGCTATTGAGCCTGGTTTCACCCAGTCTATAGGTGTCCTTTGGGTTTTTCTTGCCTAAGTGTAGGACTTTCCTTTTCTCTACATTGAATTTCATTTTGTTAGATGCGGCCCAGTGTTCTAGTCTGTGAAGATCCCTCTGGACCTTGAGCCGATCTTCTTGGGTGTTGGCTATTCCTGCCAGCTTAGTATCATCTACAAATTTGGTAAGTTCCCCTTCCATTCCCTCATCTAAGTCCTTAATGAAGATTTTGAAGAGTCCTGGGCCTAAGACAGAACAGGGAAGGGACTCAGGGTATCCCAGTGCCCTGGGGAGCTGGTGTCCTGCACCCCGAGAGAGGCCACCCTTCCTCCCTGCTCCTCCTTCCGGGCCCGGCTGAGCTGCCTTTCTCCCCTCCTGACCCAGGCGAATGGGGAACATCTGCTTTGCCAGCCTCAGAGCACCAAGGCCTATTTTGGGAAGACCCAACGGCACTCGCCGAGCACGAGGGGTGGGGAAGACAAGGAAACCCGTGACATTTACAAGGTGACGGTGTGATGGGTTCCGTCTGGAGAAGCAGACGAGCGGCGGTTTCGGCCAGAAAATAGTGACGTGGTTATCACCCCAAGGCTGGCAGGAGGGGAGATGGGCACTGTCGCATCACCGCCACCCCGTGATCATCCTGCCTGGTTTATTTCACACTTCTCCCTCTGCCCAGCAAAAGTATCCATCTGTGTGCTAGTTACCGGCTGCTGTTTGCAGGGGAGAAGAAAGCAGGAGGATGGGAACTGTAGTCTATGCCTCTCGCCAGGGGAGAGGGCAGCTGTTGTTCCAGTCCCGTGATGGCAAACCTATGGCATGCGTGCCAGAGGTGGCACATAGAGCCCTCTTGTGGGCATGCACTGTCACCTCAGCACAGCTCTGCCACACATGTGCATACGTGCCTCCTGCTGGCCATCTGGTCTTTGGGCCTCTGCCGTGCATGCACAGGGGGTGGGCTGCATGTGGGGCAGGGCACATGGATGGGAGACATGCATGGGGATGCTTGCGCACGTGCAGGGGATGCATGCATGGGGGTGAGGCACATGTGCAGGGGGCAGGGCACATGCACGGGGGATGCACACGCATTGCATTTTGGGGATGTGCGCATGCGCGCGCTTTGAACACTCAGTGCCGAAAAGGTTAGCCATCACTGTTCTAGTCCATTGGAAATGCCAAATGGTTAATGGGATGGCAGAATTTCTTGACAGTGAGAACAATTAACCAGTGGAACAACTTGCCTCCAGAAGTTGTAAATTGTTCAACGCTGGATGTTTTTCAAAAGATGTTGGATAACCATTTGTCTGAAGTGATGTAGGGCAGTGGTTCTTAACCTTTTTGAAAGAATCGCCCCCTTGAGCCATTGAGGAAGTTGTCATCGCCCCCCTCCCCCAACATAACTGCCCCCCTGCCAGCTCTTAAGAGTCCCCAAAGGGGCCAGCAGAGGGGCGCTAAGAGGGGGGTGTTTGAGGCGCTGGCCGGCCCTGCAGGCTCACCCATTTTGGTGCCGGCTCCGGAGCGGTGCTACAGTCAGTGGGTGAGCCTGCAGGGCCGGCACCTTGAACGCCCCCTGCCGCCTCTTAGCGTCCCCAAGGGAGCCAGCAGAGGGGTGCTAAGATGCGGCAGGGGGTGGCACATTGAACACAGCTGCAGCGGCACGTAACGTGCCACTGCTTCCGCATTGGAGGCGCCGGCTCCGGAGTAGTGCTAGTCAATGGGTGAACCTGCAGGGCCGGCCGGCACCTCGAACGCCCCCCTGTCGCCTCTTAGCACCCCTCTGCCGGTCCCCTTGGGGACGCTAAGTGGTGGCAGGGGGGCGTTCAAGGTGCTGGCCCTGCAGGCTCACCCCATTGACTGTTGTAGTGCACCTGAACTGGCGCCTCGAATGCGGCAGCATGTTGGGAAAAGCCGCTGCCACTGCTTTCCCAAAGTGCTGCCGCTCTCGCATTCTTTCTGTCTGTCCATCTGTCCGTCCGTCCATCCATCCATCCATCCATCCAAAAGGTCTGTCTGTTTGCCCGCCTGCCTTCCTGCCTATCTACCTACCTGTCTTTTTGTCTACCTATCTATCTATCTACCAATCTCTCTCTCTCTCTCTCTCTCCCAATCTCTTGCTCCATCGCCCCCATATCGCCCCCCTTCTGTTCCTTCGCCCCCACATTGCCCATTTTCGATCCATCGCCCCCCCGAAAAACAAAATCGCCCCCTGGGGGGCAATATCGCCCAGGTTAAGAACCACTGATGTAGGGTTTCCTGCCTAGGCAGGGGGTTGGACTAGAAGACCTCCAAGGTCCCTTCCAACTGTGTTATTCTATTCTATTCTGTTCTGTTCTGTTCTATTTTATTCTATTCTTCATTCTCTTATCTTCTTTCTGTATTCTCTTCTCTTATATTCTGTTCTTTATTCTATTCCATTTTCTATTCTATTCTATATTCTCTTCTATATTCTCTTCTAATTCTATTCTATTCTATATTCTCTTCTACAATCTATAGTATTCTAATTCTATTCTAATTCTCTTCTTTATTCTCGTCTTTTCTCTTCCCTTCTATGGCTGGCACAAAACCTTGCTCTTTTGCTGCCAAGAACGTGGCACAGAATTCTTGGCAGAGGCAAGGAAAGGGTGTTTCTTTTGAGGGACCCCCATAGCAAGCAACTTTTTCAGCGTATTTGTCTGACAAAGAGATGGCATTGATCGATTCAGACTTTCCAGGCCGACGCCAACCTGCTATGCCGGTTCTCTGCCATTCCCACCAGCCATCACTCCAGTTCTGGAGCCCATCCAAGCGGGTTGTTGGCACGGCCTTGCTCTCGGCAGGGAAATGGGCCCTCTTTCAAGGAGAGAGCTCTCCCACCTCCCAATTTACGGAATCGATCGATCTTCCTTATTTCTCCAAGGCATTTTTTCCCCCGCTGGCTCTTAATTGCCTTTTATGATTCAGATGGTTTCAGTCTTTGCTTGTTTATATGGCATTTTTATATTGCATATGTTTCTATTCAAAATGTATTTTTTGAAGGTCTTTAATTGTACTGTAAATGGCCCAGAATGATTCAGCTACCGGGCAGTTTTAAACATTTCAACAATAAAAGAGAGGGGTGTGTTATATATGCAGGTTTGAATGTCATTGGTTAAGTTTGAACTGTTCTTGTAAAATGTCAAATATGATTGGTTTAAAAAGTGCACTCATTGGTTTAAGTTTGAACTGTTCTTGTAAAATGTCAAATGATTGGTTTAAATCTGGTGAATTTGCCTTCGGCTGCTGGCTAAAAGTAGCAGCAGCAGCCCAGCCAAATCGGTCTGTTATGAGCTGTAGTCACTAATAAACTCTTCACTGAAGCACTCGCGTCTGACTCTTCATGCAAATCTAACACTGGCGATGAAGGTGGGATCCTTCTGAAGAAGAAGATGACGGGAAACAAGCTGAGAGAGATGGCTCGCTGAACACCCCCAGCCCGTTCGATCCGATGCGAAGACTGGGACTCGTATGCGGATCGTTTCCAAATGTATTTGGAGAAGCGATCTCACCAACAGAGGCGGTCTTTCTCACCCACGCGGTCGGCCGTTTTCAAGATGGCGAAGATTGGCGGAGCTGCAGGCGTGAAGGTAATGGACTGGCCGATTTAGAAAAGTTATTAAGGCCATTCGCGCCACAAGTATCGTGCCTCATTAAGAGACAATTCTACCGTCGGGATCAAGGGAAGCGGCGTTAATGACTTCGTGGCAAGTTTAAGGGACATTGGGGGTGCATGTGAGTTTATCAACTTAGAAGAGGCCATCTGCGATCGATTTGTTCTAGGCCTAAAAGACAAGGTTTTGCAGAGCAAATTATTAATGAAACCTAAGATCAGCAAGGAGGCCATAGAAGAAGCTTCTTCAGGCTACCAAGTCCTCAGCAGCAGCCATGAAGAAAATAACAAGGCCAAGCCATCCTGATGTGGAAAAATCCACAACAACCCATTGAGAGCAAATAGATTCTGATTCAGACTGTAGTGAGGTGGAGGAAGGAATTTATAGACTCAGAATGGAGAAGAAAAGGAAAGACCTTGGAAGAAAAAGGCAAGACTTTTATTGCAGAGGTTGTGGGGGCCACCCCGCACTGAATAGTTTTTGATACCATCTGCCTCCGTTGTGAAAAAAGAGGTCACCTAGCAAGAGTCTGCAAATCATCCAGAACTCCACCAAGCAGAAAGAAGTTTCCTGACAAAGAATTCAAGCATAACAACTTCAGTGAGAAAATGGGCAACACAGAGCAAATGGGAAGAATGAAACTCATCAAACAGTCACTATTGGTCATTCTTCACTTAAGAAGCAGAAAAGTACATGTGAAGGTACTTATTGAAGGAAGGCCTTGCCAAATGGAAGTGGACTCAGGCTCCTATTTATCTATGGTGTCATGGGACACTATTCTGAGCTACTTCCCAACATTCAGAAGAAATTTCCAGAAGCAAGCACTGACTCTTAAAGACTACCAAGGGAACAAGATTCCAGTAGTTGGAACAAGAGAATTCAATGTGAAGTTCAAAGGCCACACCAAATGCCCCTGACCATCGTGGACAAGGAGCCCAAGCTTGCTGGGACTTGAGTGGTTCAATCCACTAGGCATCAGGTGACTGGCATCAATCCGTGAGCAACACTGAATGGGAGGAGGCCTTGAAGTCTGAGTTTCCAGAGGTCTTCAGCAGTTGGGCAAATATATGGGGACCCCTATCACTTTCAACCTAGATCCCAAGGTGCCCCCAATTCGTTTAAAGCCCAGAAGGGTCCCATTTGCCTTAAAGGAAAAATTGATGCACAATTAGATAAACTAATAGCTCAAGGGTTTTAGAGCCCTGACCACTCCAGATGGGAGACACCCATAGTCACACCAGTCAAGACTGATGGGTCAGTAAGAATCTGTGAGACTATAAGGGGACATTGAACCATGCACTTCAACAGCGCATATCCAGTTCCAGTGGTGCATCATTTATTACATTCACTTGGCAGGGGTACAGTCTTTGCCAAATGGATCTGGCCCAGGCATATCAACAACTAACAGTTGATGATGCCACTGCAGAGCCCAAACCATTGTGACTCATAGAGGTGCCTTCAAATGTAAAGGTTACAGTTTGGAGTAAGCGTGGCACCAGGCATCTTCAAAGCCTTATGGAAAGGATGCTCCAAGGACTGCCAGGGTAGTGCCTTACTTTGATGATGTGTTAATCTCTGCTGAAAATGACACTCAATTACAAGAGACTCAGAGAAGTCCTTACCAGATTCAAAAGCGGGTTCAAGGAAGAAAAATGCACTCTTAGAACTGACAAGGTTGAGTTCTTGGGCTATATGATTGACAAGCATGGCATCCACCCTACAGATGCCAAGGTTCAAGCAATCAAAGAAGCCCCTAGACCAAAATGCAAAACAGATTTGCAAGCCTTCCTTGGACTTATTAACTTTTATCACATGTTCCTACCTCAGAAGGCAACCATTGCAGAACCATTACACAGATTACTTGACAAAGTCTGTTTGGGTCTCAGCATTTAACAGTATTAAAAGACTAATTCAGTATTACTAATCGTCTGACTTTTGACCAACAGCTTCCCAGGAGAGCCACATTACAGCCAATTGGACAAGGAAGCATTGGCAATTGTTGCAGCTATCAAGAAATTTCATGAGTATTTATATGGGAGAACATTTACCATTGTCACAGATCACAAACCTTTGTTAGGCATTGTGGCAGGAGACAAACCTACACCCACTATCCTGTCACCAAGAATGCTGAGGTGGACTGAATTTCTTGCTGCTTATTCATACAAACTTATCCACAAGCCTGGCAAGGACATTGGACATGCTGATGCCTTGAGTCGTTGCCCACTTCCTTGTCACAAGGAGGACTTTGAACCTGAGGCACACACCTTTTTCCTAGAAACTGTTGCCAAGCTTCCAGTACACGCTGCTGAAATTGCCAGAGAGACTGCCAAAGACACTTTATTGGCTCCTATTATAGGCTGGATTAAGAAAGGTTGGCCTTTTCAAGATCTACCTCACCTTGCCCAACCTTTTAAGTCCAGGCAAACTGAATTATCTGTATTAAGAGGATGTATTTTGCAATGGTTATTCCTGCAAAACTGCAAAGAGAGGTTTTGGAAATGTTACATGAGGGTCATCCTAGTATTGTAAGGATGAAGGGATTGGCCAGGAGTTATGTATGGTGGCCAGGTATTGACAAAATGGTTGAAAACTGGGTTGCATCTTGTCCCAACTGTCAGGTAATCAGGCCTGCCCCACCTCTTGCCCCCAAACAGGAATGGGAATGTCCTAGGGGCCCATGGTCTAGGATTCACATTGATTTCACTGGCCCCACCAGAGGGCACACTTCCTTATTATAGTAGATGCATATTCCAAATGGCTAGAGGTAATCCCTATGGCATCCACCACAACTGATGCTGTCATCAAGCAGCTTAAAAAGCTTTTTGTAACCCACGGGTTACCTGATGTTCTTGTCTCTGACAATGGCCCTCAATTTACATCCAACCTTTTTGAATCCTATCTAGCACAACTGGGTATCAGACATGCCCTGACAGCCCCTGGGCACCCTTTGGCTAACGGCGGGGCTGAACAATGGTATGTTTTACCAAGGAAAAGCTTCAGCAATTGGGTCCTGGGGACATCACTGAGAAAGTTGAAAAACTTCTTAGTGTTCAGCACATCACTCTAACCCATCAACTAACTTATCCCCAGCAGAGTTGTTGATGGGTAGGAAACAGGTCTCCCTTGACCGCCTTCATCCCACTTGCACCCAGCACCACTTGATTCCACTAGCAAAGTTAGCACGTTCAGTGTGGGTGATTCTGTTTATGCTAAGAACCTTATGGGTGAACCTTCATGGATTCCTGCTGAAATAACTCAAATCACAGGCCCTCGTTCTTACAGGGTACAAACAGAGGATGGAGTCCTCTAGAGCAGGCACATTGATCAGCTTAGATCCAGGTTACCTCAGGAACATGCAATTGTTCCTCTCTAGTTCCCATACCTAATGCCTTTTCTAGGGGGGGGGAGGAACATGAGGATAATCAGCAAACAAGAATCAACCCCATGTGTAATGAGCCATTACGACAGGAACCATCCCAAAACCTGTCACAATGCCAAAATCCATCCTTACAAGTGGAAGATTGCACATCACTACCTGACTTGGGTGCTGGCATTGGGCTGGAGATGGGTTGGGAGGAGAGACCAGATTCTAACAATCAAACAGGGTCTTCTTTCACAGGAAGTCCAACTAGGGAAATGTCAACAGACACATTTCCCCTCTCACTGGGTGAGAACGTTAAAACTTCTGAACCACGTAGGTCTCAACGTACATGTAAGAGCCCCACCTATTTAAAAGAATACATTAGATAGGTTGGGGTTTGGTATGGACTGAACCTAGTGGGGAGGGGTGTTATGTATGCAGGTTTGAATGTCATTGGTTAAGTTTGAATTGTTCTTGTAAAATGTCAAATAGGATTGGTTTAAAAAGTGCAGGAAAAACCCTGCACCCTGATTGGCTGGCAACTGCGGCTGCTGGCTATAAGTAGCAGCCGCAGCCCAGCCAAATCGGGTCTGTTATGAGCTGTAGTCACTAATAAACTCTTCAGTGAAGCACTCCGCATCTGAATCTTCATGGAAATCTAACAGGGTGAATGTTGACGTCTAGCAGTCTCTTCTGGTATGGACCGATTCGGTTTCACAGGCCTTGCTGGAGTCCTGTATTAAATCCAGCTTTCCTACCCAAAACATCTGAAAACATCTCTATTTTATATCGGTGGTGGTTTCTTTAACAAACTCTGAGAAACCACCACCAACATCTACCACCAATATTATCCACCATTTCTAATCTCTGGTTTTCTGTAGCAAAAGGTACAATTCACAGCAGTTCAGAGCAGAGGTGGGATTCAGCCGGTTCTGACCGGTTCAGGAGAACATTGGCGAAATTTTGAGTAGTTTGGAGAACCGGCCAATCCCACCTCTGACTGGCCCCGCCAACCCCATCTCTTCTCTACTTCCCATTGAGTCCCAGCTGATTGGCTGGGTCTTCTTTGGTTGCCCTGCACAGGAGAACGGAGCTGAAAAGCAGGTTAGTGGGGTGGGGAGGGAATGGAGATTTTGCAGTATCCTTCCCCTGCCATGCATGCCAAGCCATGCCCACCAAGCCATGCCACGCCCACCAAGGCACGCTCACAGAACCAGTAGTAAAAAATTTTGAATCCTACCACTGGTTCAAAGGCAGCTACAGGACAATCTAACTCTTTTTTTCCCCAATCTTGGCAAATTTTAAGAGCGGTGGACTTCAACTCCCAGAATTCCCCTGGCTGGAGAATTCTGGGAGTTAAAGTCCACCTGTCCTGAAGTTGCCAAGGTAGAAAAGTACTGATTTAATTGAAAACCCATTTGCTTTTGTAGCCAAGAAAACTGGGAACTTGAGCTGTGATGGTCCAGTGGTTAGAATGCAGTACTACAGGCTCAGTCTGCCCACTGCCAGGAGTTTGATCCTGACAGGCTCAAGCAGGGGTGGGATTCTACCGGTTGGGACCAGTTTGGGTGAACTGGATGTTAAAGTTACATCTGATTTGCCAAACTGGTATTTCAACCGACCGGCTGATGCCACCTGCCCCACTCCTACCCTCCCAGGAGTCTCCACGCAGCCCATTTTCGATGGGGGAGAAAATGGGCCTTCTGGAAGTCCGGAAACAGGCCTCCAGAGCCCAGGAAGGCTGTTTTCGCCCTCCCAGAGGCCCAGGGGAAGCATCCAGATCCTGTAAACCACTTAGAGAGGGCTGTAAAAGCACCATGAAGCAGTATATAAGTCTAAGTGGGAAGGAAGGAAGGAAGGAAGGAAGGAAGGAAGGAAGGAAGGAAGGAAGGATGGATGGAGGAAGGGCCGTGGTGGCACAGTGGTTAGAATGGAGCATTGCAGGCTAACTTTGCCCACTGCCAAGAGTTTGATCAAGGTTGACTCAGCCTTCCATCCTTCCAAGGTGGGTAAAATGAGGATCCGGATTTCTGGGGCCATAGGCAGACTCTGTAAACTGCTTAGAGAGTGCTGCAAAGCACCGTGAAGCGGTATGTAAGTCTAAGGGCTATTGCTATCTCACTTTACTTTTTGAAAGATCCTGAATGTAGAGCAGGAATTGAGAAGGTTTCCAGCAGCATCTTTCCTGATTCAAAAATTGTATTGAAAGGTTACAGTGGGCTCTAGCACTTAGATCATTAGAGATGAGTACTCCAAGGTCCTTGACAGAGTTTGGATCATCAGCAAGGTCTTGACTATTCAGCTTGTATTTTATTTTCTGTTTTTTTTTTTGCCAATATGTAAGACAGAGCATTTATTTGTTGAGATTTAAAGTTGCCATTTGTTTGACCATTCTGATACATAGTGAGGTCTTTTGAAGGGTAGCAGTATTGTCTGTGGTGTTGAATAGCTTTACATCATCAGCAAAGAGAACACAGTTGCTCTTAATATGATCACAGAGGTCATCTATGTAGAGTATGAAGAGAGTTGGTCCTAGAACGCGGCCTTGGGGGACACCACTGTTGACAGGTACAGGATTTGATAGGACGCTCCCAATTTTGACCATTTGTTGTCTGTTTGACAGGAATGCTTCTATCCAGTTATGCAGGTGTCCAGAGATACCATAAGATTTTAGTTTTAGGAGTAGTTTGTCGTAAATACAGGTGAAAGCTTTCATGAATGGCAGCTCATGATTTTGGGGTTTTGGTAGACTAACCCAATTTTCCTCCTCTAAAGACTGGAACCCAGCATCCCCATCCTGCAAAGGAGACCCAGGTTTCCTTCTCAGAAGCAGGCATCCTTCAATTCTTTTCCCCCTTAATTGTAGGACTCCTGCTTCATCCAGTGGCCCCCGGGCAGACCCCACAAGGAGGGTCAATCCAGAAAGGTAACATTTAGCAACCAGGTGGTGGGTGGCAGGGAGGATGCAGTGGCTGAAGTTCTTCCAGGTCATCATTGAGTCAAGTGGTCAGAAGACAGCTAGTCCTCAACTTACGGCCCACAATGGAGCCCATCATTTTTGTTCTGGGAGTGTCACCCAATTTTACGACCTTTCTTGCCACCGTTGTTAAGTGGATCATGACAGCTGATCCATGAATAGCCCAGTTGCTAAGTGAATCTGGCTTCCCAGTTGACCCAAAGGGTGTTGGGAGAAAAATCCAGATCCAGTCCCAAGCCGGGAATAAAATGGAGGCTGCTTAAGGGATAAAGTCTGTTTATTGGAGAACAGAACCACCATAGGTGGTATTCAGCTGGTTTGATCCGGTTCTGGCGTACTGGTAACAGAAATTTTGGCTACTTTGGAGAACCGGCAGATACCACCTCTCATTGGCCCTGCCCACCCACCCCCGCCATTACCTCTCCTATATTCCCTTGCTTTTTTAGCTCAGCTGATTTGCGCAGCAGGGCGCCTCAGTTGAGCTATAAAAAAACATCTCAAGCTCACCAGCATTGTCAGATGTCGGTGTTTTAGCCCTGCACGCATGCATGCATGGAACTGGTAGAAACAAGTTGGAAACCATTGAGAACCACCAACAGCCTGTGGTTCTAGGGCAGCTGACAAATTAGCTTGATGAGTGCAAGGGTTTTCATGCAGTTTCTGAAAGGCTGCTGCGGATTGGGCAATGTCTGAAATGCCCTTAGGAGATTGTGCAATGTAGTGAGCTCTGTGTCTTCTGCAAAATGGTAGTGGGTTAAGCCTATTATCTCCTGAACAATCATGCCCTGTTCCTAGAATTTGGGTGGAGGACAATGTAAATTTTAATCCCATCCCTGGAGGTGAAGGTCTTTTGTTTTGAGAATAGGATGGCCCAGTCTTTCTTCATGGCCACAAAATATCCATCTCTAAAGACTTCAGGCATCTGCTGGAGGCCACTAAGGACTGGGAGCTGCTTTCTGCCTTTAAGAATGTGTTTCTCCACTTCTCCTTTGGGGAAATATAATCTTCCGCCTCTTTTAATATTCCCCAAAATATTTCATTCTTCTAGGAAGGGGAGAGGCTTCCCATAAGGGGGTCACATGACCCTGGGACATTGCTGCAACCGTCATGAGTTGCCAACTGCCTGGATTTCGATCATGTGATTGTGGGGAGACAGCCGTGATCGTCACTCTGAAAAATGGTCCCTTTTTGTAAATGTTGAATGTTTGTAATTGTAATGTTGAACGGTCACTAAATGAAAGGTTGTAAGTCGAGGAGGCAAAGGGAGAGAAGACAGTTGGCAGAGGCAGAACAGAAACAGGCCTGTAAGGATATCCGCACAGACCATTGAGCCTCCCCACCCCGCCCAGGGAGTTGAAAGGAGGGTGGGAATTATTGAAGATCCCAGGCCGATGAAGCCCATGGCTTGGGAGGGTGCGGGGGGAAGGATGCCAGGCCAGAAGGAAGAGAGGCTCAGCTGAGGAAGGGTGGGTAAGGATGGGCACAGCCAGCCCAAAGACACAGCTCCCCTTCCCCCGTCTTCCAAAGCAGGCACCGCAAGAGCAACAAAAACTTTTCTTTCTTTTTTAATCTTTGTCCCGACTTGCCGGCATAAAGACGGGGCTGTGGCAGCCTCAATGGGTCCTTTGTGAACCAGGACAAATGGCAACCCATTGATTGCGTAAAGAGTGGCGGCTCTGGATCCAGGCCTAAAAATATATATATTGCATTAGGAAAAAAGGAAAGAATAGGGCAGAGGAGGGGGGGAAATGACAAAAAAATGTTCAACGATACCTCTTAATCCTTCCTGCATTTTCCCATTCATTCCAAGAGGGGTTTCCCAGTCCTCCCACCTCCCCACAGAGCCTCTGAGAGCCCCTAGGACAGGCACTGTGAGTGGGTTTGACAAGATCTACGAAGGGGTCTTTGTGTCTGAGCTGCCCTCTGGGAATCCGATCCAGCGCCTTAAGGAATCCACTGAAAATAGGCACCATAGAAATAAAACCTCCTTCAAATCCTTGTAAACAGAGTCTGGAAGTGCTTTATTTTTGTTTTATTCCAAGATATGCTTTTCCAAATTCCAGCTGAGGCTACAGGGCTGGGATCTCAAAACTCATCCCTGCTTGCTTCCAATCAAGGTTAGATCGCTGTGGTCATTTTCTCAGCTCTTCACTCGGGTTAGGGTAAATCGCACCATTCAAACTCCTTGCTGAATGAGGTTCTTGAGACCCCAAAGTTTTTAAAAACAAACTAAGTGAGGCGTCAGACTGGTTTTCCAAGAGCAAAACAATAGCAGAATTGGGAGTCCCAAAGGTGCTTTTTTTCAAAAAGGCAGCTAGGCCTTGTTTTTCCATGAAGAGGTTTCGCTTCTCATCCAAGAAGCTTCTTCGGTTCTTGGATAAGAAGCGAAACATCTTCAAGGAAAAACAAAGAAAGTCCAGTTGCACTTTTTGGGACAACCATGACCTGCATAATTGAAAATCGTCATATATCAGGGGTCCCCAACTCCCAAGGCCGCACAAATGGTGAGGAAATATGCATACATGCACAGTTCCACGCACACGAACGACAGATGTGTGCTTGCGTGTAAATGTTGCATTTGCATGAGAGGTGGATGCTTGCATGCAAATTTTGATTTGTTTGAGCACTGGGCACATGCACTTTCACTCACACAAATGGAGCTATATGTATGCACACGCACGCCGACCATTCACACAGAGCAATCTCCTCTTCCCCCTACACACACACCAGACTGACAAGCTGGAAAGGAGGGAAATTTTGTTGCCATAGACAACAAAATTGGAAGGGGCCTCGGAGGTCTTCTATTCCAACCCCCTGCTCAAGGAGAAGCTCATATACTATTTCAGACAAATGGTTGTCCAATCTAAATGGGTTGTCCAAGCAACACAAACGAAGTCATTTTCACAGCAACTACACTGGGGAAGGAACAACTCATTAACAGAATAACAGACAGTTGGAAGGGACCTTGTAGGTCATCTAATCCAGTGGCTCTTAACCTTTTTGAAAGAATCGCCCCCTTGAGCCATTGAGGAAGTTGTCATCGCCCCCCTCCCCCAACATAACCGCCCCCCTGCCACCTCTTAGAGTCCCCAAAGGCGCCAGCAGAGGGGTGCTAAGAGGTGGAAGGGGGGCGTTTGAGGCGTCGGCCCTGCAGGTTCACCCATTGACTGTAGTACTGCACCTGAACTGGCACCTTGAATGTGGCAGCATGTTGGGAAAAGCCGCCGCCACTGCTTTCCCAAAGTGCTGCCACTCTCGCATTCTTTCTGTCTGTCCATCCGTCCGTCCGTCCACCCATCCAAAAGGTCTGTCTGTTTGCCTGCCTGCCTTCCTATCTACCTACCTGTCTTTTTGTCTACCTATCTACCTATCTACCAATCTCTCTCTCTCCCAATATATCTCGCTCCATCGCCCCCATATCACCCCCCCTTCTGTTCCTTCGCCCCCACGTTGCCCATTTTCATTCCATCGCCCCCCTGAAAAACAAAATCGTCCCCTGGGGGGCTATATCGCCCAGGTTAAGAACCACTGATCTAATCCAACCCCCTGCTCAAGCAGGAGACCCTAGACCAGTCGTGGTGAACCAAATATTGGAAGACTGCTATCATGTCTCCCCTGGTTGTTCTCTTCACTAGACTAGCCATGCCCAGTTCCCACAACTGTTCTTTGTATGTTTGTTCCCATCATCTGCTGTGTTCCCTTTTATCCTTTAGAGCAGAGCGATCGTGGCTTTTGAAATCTAAACAGCAAATCAACTCCAGAAGACCCAGGGAGGAAAAGCCACACTTTTAAACGTTTGCAGGTGCTTGGTAAGGCAAATGGCTATTGCGTGCAGCAGACAAGAGTGCCGTACACTGTGTCACAAAAGAAAGGCTAAAACAGGATTTGGGGCTTGGGAGGGGCGCAGGGGAGTTGAGGGTAGCCCGGTCAGGGTAAACACACCTGGACTCAATACAAATGTTGGTCTGAACCAGAATGCACACATTGGGGGAAGCTTGGAAAGGTTTGCATTTCATTCCTTCCGCAGCTTTCGACAACATTGTGTGGGAAAAATGAGCGCTGTTTCCATCTGGGAAATTCTTTCATTAATTTCGCCTTCTTCTGGAGGTGCATTCAGGGCGACTTTACTCCCATGTCAAATTATTCATCCCTGCTGACAGCAGTCAGCGTGTAATAGTGTAAAACAAAAGAGTTACACAAGAAGACTGAAGGTTGTCCCGGAACCAACTGGATTAAAGGAAATATTTGGGGGATTAAACGCCAGTACAAAGGCTCCCGTGGCCAGCAGGATCCTGCCCCTCACCACCCAACAAATGTCCCTGAAGATCTGAAGAATGGAGCGTCCAAACACATGGGTGGTTTTTCCCAACCGGTTCATACCTGGAGTTTTGGAAATGGTAAAATCCTACGCTGCCAAAAAAATCAGGGGGAGGCAGGTAGCACCTATTCTAACCCACAAATCCTATTGAAAGGACAAAAAAGTCTCCCTTTTTAATGAAATGTTAATGGCAATTAGGAATTGGAAAGGGATCTCCCAGGTGCCTTGGATGGAGTCACTTGATGGGCGGCATGTAAATATAATAAGTATAAATATAAATAATATCTGTCATGATTCTTAGCAAGGGCGATCTGAGGCTACGCTGGCTGGCCATCTGGAAGTTGTAATCCCAATACAGCTGGAGGGGCCTTTGGCTTGAGGGCTCTAAAGATTAAAACCAGAACTTTTGCTACAAAAAATGGAAGAGGGTGAAAAGGCTGTTTCTCACTGTGGCCTTCCTCAGCCCACACAAATTTACTGACCGAAAAACATCTGAGACAGAAAAGTAGCTTCCAGAACAGTACAAGATAACATTTGAGAGTTTGGGCCTGCTAGAAACCAGGAGAGGGTGAGTTCTAGTCCTGCCATAGGCATCAAAGCCAGCTGGGTGATCTTGGGACAGTCACTTTCTCTCAGCCCAGCTCACCTCATGGGATAGTTGTTGTGGGGAAAATAGGAGGAGGAAGGAGTAGGAGATATGCCACTTTGAATTATTTATAAAAATAATGAAGGAGGGATAAGAAAATCTGAAGAAAAGTAACTTGAAAAAGTGATTCTTTTTTTGAAAAAGAAACTGATTGTGGCATGAATGGGTCCCCCCTTGATCCTTTCTTTCCACCGTGATCTCTTCCAATGTTACCTTTTGACTTGTCCTCCGTCTCCTTCTACATGAGGCTGAAGAAGGCACTCCAGCAGTCATCACAGTGCCGTAGCCAGCTAAAATCCTGTGGCACATGAGCCACTGCAATGAAACTAGGATTATTTGGAAAGCAACTATTTTGGTGATTAACATACTTTAACATAGCCAGATGCCACTGGATCATCTCCTCTCTTGTGGGTTTTTTTCCCCTAGTAGGGAGCACCTTAAATTTAAACATGGGAAGGTTAGATTCTGCTTTTCAGTTACTCAGAGGACCAGTTGAGAATAAACGATGAACATTTATTTAAACATCGCATTATATGAATAGATTATAAGAGCAGTCTTTTTACAAACCCCCAAAGGCTTAATTGCAGAATTATTTCAAAGGCCACCAGCTTTCTTTCTTTCTTCTTTTTCCTTTATCCAACTGCCCAGTGCCTCTCTCCTAAGTCATCACCAGTGTCCCTTAATTTTCCATACTAGTCTTTGGCCTTAATAAAGATCTGAGTTGATTGGATCCCTTAGTTTTCTGCATGTTTTCCTCAGGAGGAAGGGCTCTTTTTCTTTTACTTTAGGAGGAAATACCTCCTAAACCAGGATCCAGTAAACTGACATCACAACTCTGGATCCAAATAGGATTGGAAATGAGCTAAACTGGATCCAAGTCCCCATGATGGATTTACTTCGCCTTCTGAGATTCCTGCTGGTTCTGCACCATCAGCAGAGCTTTGCTGCAAGAAATCACTCCAGCCATCATCTTGCTACAAATGTCCCTTTCTGTGACTACTTTTCCCCTTTCTTGTTGGTTTGCAGAAAGCTGAGAACAGAACAGCTAAGAACAGAAATGTCAGTCTTTCCTGGAGTTCATGCACTGATCCATCTTTTGTTTCCTTTTAGGCCGAAGTTGATGACAGATTTAGTTAGGGTTTTTAATCAAAGTCTGGATGTTTTATATTGTTATACAAGCTATCACATACCCTGCTAAGGTTCATTGGGCTAAGGGGGGATATAAACTCAGGGAGTAAATAAATGTACCTAAAAGAGCCAGGAGTGACTCACTGCATGGCACAATAGTGCCGCCTACAGTATCTGATAAATTGAATCCTTCTTGAGAGGCCTGACAAACAGAATCCAGTTTATTTTCTCAAAACTTGTGACAGCCTATGTACCCAAGGAACAATTGATGAAATAAGATTCCCACTAGGTTGAACAGGAGAACAAATTAAGCTTCCCAAAACTTTCTGATATCACTGGTCTACAAGGAGAAAGACTTGGAAATGAAAGTAGCTAAATTTACCAGAATTGGGTCATTAATAAAGGAAAAATTAAGTCCTAAGTATTAATTGACTCCAGTTTCCAAGATACAGCTTCAGGTCAAAATTGCATCAAAATAATTCAAGATTACAAGGAGGATGTGCGATTATGCTCCATAATTTTTCTGCAGAATGTGACATAGTGATGAGTATGGTACCGCACCAATCATGATACATTTATCTTTTTATTGATACCAATAACATAACTTTCCATTCATTTATTGGTTTTTCATGTAACATTTCATGCTTTTTGCATGAAAAACTGAGAAGTTACAACAACAACAACAACAACAACAAGGTTAAACAACAACAACAAGGTTAAACAACAAGGTTCCATCTTTATTCAGTATCCAAACTGCCCTCACTATTAGGAAGTTTTCCCTTAGCTCTAGTTTGGATCTCTCTTTGATTAGAATTTTGCCAGAAGGGACCTTAGAGGTCATCTAGTCCAAGCCCCTTTTCGAGCAGGACACCCTGTACCATTCCAGACAAGTGACTGTCCAGTCTCTTCTTGAAAACCTCCAGTGATGAAGCAACCACAATTCCTAATGGCAAGTTGTTCCACTGGTTAATTGTCCTCACTGTTAGGAAGTTTCTCCTTAATTCCAGGTTGCTTCAATCCTTGATTAGTTTCTATCCATTGTTTATCATTCCTCTGGTGCTTTGGAGAATAGGTTGACCCCACTCTTCTTTAACAGAGTAACAGAGTTGGAAGGGATCTTGGAGGTCTTCTAATCCAACCCACTGATCAAGCAGGAAACCTTATGGTACTTCAGACAAATGGCTGTCCAGTCTCTCCTTAAAAACCTCCAGTGATGAAACACCCACAATTACTTGTAGTCAGCTGTTCCACTGGTTAATTGTCCTCACTGTTAGGAAATTCCTCCTTAATTCCAGGTTGCTTCTCTCCTTGATGAGTTTCTGTCTATTGTTTCTTGTCCTGCCCTCTGGTGCTTTAGAGAATAATTTGACCCCCTCATCTTTGGGACAGCCCCTCAAATATTGGAAGACTGGTATCATGTTATCCCTAATTCTTCTTTTCTCTAGACTAGCCACAACTTCTGGTGGCAAGCTGTTCCACTGGTTAATTGTTCCCACTGTTGGAGCTCTTGGGTCATAAAAAAAAGCCATAGTTGCCCTCTCCTGCTATAGGGTCTGGTTCCACTGACACAAGAAGCTTTTCTCCTATAAACAAACACAAACACAAACACACACAGACATTGCAGGAAAAGCCTTGCTAAGAAGCTCAGAGTCCCCCCAGCCACGGAGGGGAGGGCAAGACCCCCTCCCTCCCCAGCAGATTCAAAAGAAAATGCAGGGAAACATCTATCCAAAGCAGTGTTTTTCAGGCTTGGCCTCTTTAAGATGGGCAGAATTCCACGTATGCAGATTAGCAGAGTTGGAAGGGACCTTGTAGGTCATCTAGTCCAACCCCCTCTGTCCAAGCAGGAGACTCTACACCATTTCTGAGAGATGGCAGTCGTCTCTTCTTGGAAGCCTCCAGGGATGAAGCTCCCACAATTTCCGAAGGCAACTTCTGTTCCATGTGGTTGATTGTTCTCACTTCCCCTGGCTAGCTAGGGAATCCTGGGAGCAGAAGTCCGCGAATGCCTGACTAGGGAATTCTGGGAGTCGGAGTCCACCCATGTTAAAGATGTCCAGACTGGAAAAAAGAGAAAAAGAAAACCGCTGATCCAAAAGGATGTTTTATTGGGCGCCCCTGCACGTTTCGCAAGGATCCCGTTGCTTCCTTTGGTCGCCCCTTAAAGAGGGAAAAGAAGGGATTCTTCCGCCACGCTGACTCTGCTACGGTCCTTGAATGCGAGTAAAAAGTTCCAGTCCTGACGTTCCTGAGTGCAGAATGAGCGGAACGCTGACGAGGCAGTTCCGCCACAGGCATCACAATTTACCTCAGACTTGGCGCCTTTTTTGCCAACTTCCGATCAGAGTCCCGTCCCCGTTGCCACACGGAGCTCACGTCCGGCCGCTCTTGTTCCCTCATTGGCTGAAGAGAGAATCAATCGCGCCGCGAAAAGGCGGGCGGCGGGAACAGAGGAGACGAAGCCGTGACAGATATTTCTTTATACAGAGAAAATATTGACTCCCTTTTCTTCTTCTGTGGCTTATTAGATCTTAATGAAATGAATTAAATGTAGTTACTGAAGGAGCCCGGCTAACGTGTTATTTTTCCCGCGCTGAGGGGAGTGGGGGGAGGGAAATCTCCTTCCCGCGCTTTTCCAGCCTCGGGAGCCCCGCCCGCGGCCACAGTTATCCCCGGAGGTCAATTCCTAGAACGGCACGGAACATCCGGGACGTTCTAGGCTCCTCATCAGGAGCAGCAGCGCTTCCGGGTAGGTCGAGAAGGCAGGCCAGCCATGGAGGCGGCCGGAGTGGCCCCCATCCTAGCCCAGTGAGTACGAGAGCCCCGGGGCTTTGGCCTACCTCTCCAACCGGGCCGAGGCCCTTGAGGGCTCAGCTTTTCTCTGCCCATGGCCTTTTCCCCGCTTCCTTCGCAGCTCTGGAAGCCCCCCACTTGTCCGCCCCACGTGAGTTCCTCGGAGTTACGTCCTGCAGGAGACCCTACACACACCATTTCAGTCAAACGGTTGTCCAGCTTCTTCTTCTTAAAAGCCTCCAGCGATGGAGCCCCCACAACTTCTGGTGGCAAGCCGTTCCCCTGGTTAATTGTCCTCCCTGCTAGGAAGTTTCTCCTCGATTCCAGGTTGCTTCTCTCCTGGGGTAGAATAGAATAGAATAGAGTTGGAAGGGACCTTGGAGGTCATCTAGTCCAGCCCTCCCTGCTCAAGCAGGAGACCCTGTATCATTTCAGACAAGTAGCTGTCCAATCCCTTCTTGAAAACCTCCCGTGATGGAGCGCCCATGATTTCTGGTGGCCAGCAGTTCCACTGGCTAATTGTCCTCCCTGTTAGGAAGTTTCTCCTCAATTCCAGGTTGCTTCTCTCCTGGGTTAGTTTCCATCCATCGCTTCTTGTCCTGCCTGTCCTGGTGCTTTGGAGAATAATTTAGAATCAGAATGGAGCTGGAAGGGACCTTGGAGGCCTTCTAGTCCAGCCCTCCCTGCTCAAGCAGGAGACCCTACAGCATTTCAGGCAAATGGCTTGGAAGTCTCAGCATCTATAAAAAAGATGTTGAGACTCTGGAAAGAGTGCAGAGAAGAGCAACCAGGATGATTAGAGGCTGAAACTTACGATGAACGGTTGCAAGAATTGTGTGTGTCTACTCTAGAGAAGAGAAGGACCAGGGGAGACAGGACAGCAGTCTTCCAGTATTTGAGGGGCTGCCACAGAGAGGAGGAAGGGGGTCAAGCTATTCTCCAAAGCCCCCGAAGGCCAGACAAGGAATAATAATGGATGGAAACTGAACAAGGAGAGATTCAACCTGGAAATAAGGAGAAACTTTCTGACAGTGAGCATGATCAACCGATGGAACAGAAGTTGCCCTCGGAAGTTGTGGGAGCTTCATCAGTTGAGACCTTCAAGAAGAGATTGGACTCCCATCTGTCAGAAATGGTGTAGGGTCTCCTGCTTGGGTGGGGGGTTGGACTAGATGACCTCCAAGGTCCCTTCCAACTCTGATTATCTGTTATCTGTCTCTTCTTAAAAGCCTCCAGGGTTGGCGCATACAGAACTTTTAGTGGCAGCTTGTTCCACTGGTTAATTGTCCTCCCTGTCTGGAAGTTTCTCCTTAGTTCCAGGTTGATTCTCTCCTTGGGTAGTTTCCATCCGTTGCTTCTCGTCCTGCCTTCAGGGGCTTTGGAGAATAGGGTGACTCCCTCTTCTTTGGGGCAGCCCCTCAAATACTGGAATGTTGCTATCATGTCCCCTCTAATTCTTCTTTTCTTTAGACTAGCCAAGCCCAAATCTTTGCAACTGTTCTTCATGTGTCTTAGTCTCCAGGCCTTTGATCATCTTAGTTGCTCTTCTCTGAACTTTTCCCAAAGTCTCAACCTCTTTTTTTTTGTAGGTATGGTGACCAAAATTCCCCTTCTCGTCCAAGAAACGTCTTCAGTTCAATCTTCAGAGCCGAGGACAGCTTCTTGGATGAGAAGCAAAACATCTACAAGGACAAAGTCCAGGTGCCTTTCGGAAAAGCACCTTTGAGACAGTCGCCCTCCAACCTTATGAATAAAAATTTAAAAATGCTTGGGAATTGCCCACTTGATTAATAGATTTGAGGGGGGACAGGTGACCAGATGGGATAGAAACTGGCAAAAGGGATTTAACCCCCGAATTAACAGCGGGCTTGCAATCTTCCTCCCTTGAGATACCACTGCACGAAAGAGGACTTCCACGCCTACCTTGAGAAGGAAGAGAAGCCAAGGAAAGATCCAGATGGGGCAAACAACGATCTTCAGGCCGCCCAGCCGGACGAGCCTCCCGCCAAGCTGCAGAAGCTGGAATGTGATGGGTCCGGAGAAGAGAAGCCTGCGGAAGTTGCTGTGGCCGGTGAGAGCGCCCCAGAGCCTCCTGGACGGAAGAGGATGCGAGGGCAGAACAAGAACCGCCATTGCATGAAGCCGACTCACTATGAGAAGCAGCGCTTGTGCCCCTCCGTGGTTCAGGTAAATTTGTCTACGTGTGGCCCACGCTTGGAGATGAGTCAGATAACAGATAAATCAGAGTTGGGACCTTGCAGGTCATTTAGTCCAACCCCCCCCACCCGCCCAAGCAGGAGACCCTACACCATTTCTGACAGGTGGGAGTCCAATCTCTTCTTGAAAGTCTCAAGAGCCTTGGTGGTGCAGGCTGTTAGATGCCTAGCACTTAGTTCCAGCTGCCTGCAATGAGTGCAGGCTCGAATCCCACCAGGCTCAAGGTTGACTCAGCCTTCCATCCTCTTGGGGGAGGTAAACTGAGGACCCAAGATTGTTGGGGGCAAGAAGCTGACTTTGTAAAAATGCCGCTTAGTAATAAGCAGACATATACAATGGAATGAAGGCTATTGCTGAGCGCATTGGGTTGCGCTCCAAAGATTGTAAGCCGCCCTGAGTCTCCGGAGAAGGGCGGCATATAGATATGAATTTTTTTAAAAAAAGTGATGGCGCTCCCACAACTCCCGAAGGCAACTTCTGTTCCATGAGTCGATTGTTCTCCCTGTCAGAAAGTTTCTCCTTACTTCCAGGTTGAATCTCTCCTTGTTCAATTTCCATCCATTATTCCTTGTCTGGCCTACAGGCGCTTTAGCAAATAGTTTAACCCCTTCCTCCTCTTCTCTGTGGCAGCCCCTCAAATATTGGAAGACTAAGTCAACTTGCTGGGCCTTGAAATGGCATTTCTGCCACTGGCTTAGACAGGACAGGATTAGAATAGAATAGAATAGAATAGAATAGAATAGAATAGAATAGAATAGAATATTGGAATGAATAGAGTAGAATAGAATATTGGAATGAATAGAGTAGAATAGAATAGAATATTGGAATGAAGAATAGATAGAATATTGGAATGAATAGAATATTGGAATGAAGAATAGAATAGAATACAATAGAATAGAGTACAATAAAATAGAATTATGGAATTAATTTAATTTAATTATGAGTCTTATATGCCGCCCTATCTCCCTAAGGACTCAGGGTGGCTTACAAAATAAAACAATAATACAAAATTACAAATACTAACAAACAATTAAACTCCAAGGTCTCATAACAATTCTGATTTAAAAACTATACTAAAACAATGCTAAAAAAACCCTCCCCCATCAGTCCGGGTAGGCTAGTTGGAATACCCATGTCTTTAGGTCACGGTGGAAGGAGCGGAGGTCAGGGGCCACCCAGAGCACTAGGGGGAGATGCTTCCACAGGGTGGGAGCTCCCACCGAAAAGGCCCTACTCCTGGGAACAACCAGCCGACATTGGTTGACGGCACCCGGAGAAGGCCCTGTCAATGAGAGCGCACGGGACGTCGGGAAACTGTTAATGGCAGCAGAGTTTCCCGCATATACCCTGGTCCAATGCCAGGAAGGGCTTTATAGGTCAAGACCAGCACCTTGAATCTCACCCGGAGGGCAACCGGGAATGAGTAGAATGAGTAGAATAGAATGGAATATTGGAGTGAATAGAACAGAATGGAATGGGATGTTGGAATGAAGAATAGATAGAATATTGGAATGAAGAATAGAATAGAGTACAATAAAATAGAATTACGGAATGAGTATAATAAAATAGAATATTGGAATGAAGAATAGAATGGAATGGAATATTGGAATGAATAAAATAAAATAGCATAGTTTTTTTTAATGAACAGAATAGAATGTAGAGAAGAGTAGAGTAGAACAGAACAGAACAGACTATTGTAATGAAGAATAGAAGAGAATAAGAGAATAGAACAGAACCGGTTTTGTTTCTATCTGTTACTTCTTGTCCTGCCTTCAGGTGCTTTGGAGAATAGGTTGACCCCCCCCCTCTTCTTTGGGGCAGCCCCTCAGATATTGTAAGACTGCTACCATGTCACCCCTAGTTCTGTGGACAGGAGGCAGCACAGAGATTCCCGAAAGGCTGAAGGGATTTCACTATAGCTGGGAGGCCCTAAGAACAAATTGGCAAGGGGTCAGTCCAAAATGGAGACAAACGTATTAGCTGATGGCCAAGGGGTTGGTGAGGCAGAGGCCTTTAAATTGTGGGGGAATCACATTGAAAATCATCTGTGCAAAATATAAAAATTCAAAAGTCTGTAGGGATTCTTAGTCATCCAGGTCCTGGTTGTCCCAGGCGTGCTTTTTCGGGAGGCAGCTGGACTTTTCTTGTTTTTTTCTTTTGAAGATGTTTCGCTTCTCATCCAAGAAGCTTCTTCAGCTCTGATAGGAAGGATTGATACCCCTTGCAGACAGCTGGTCATTTGCATCCTTTTAGAGCATCTTCGAGGCCACTTGGAGGTTTACCTGGGTGTCCTCAGGTTCACCTGAGTGATGCTCCTGGTTCCTGCAGTCCTGTGACCCTGAGGGCACAAATAAGCCTCCCAGTGGCCTCAATGACCTTCTAAAAAGGATGCAAATGACCAGCTTTGTCTGCAAGGAGTATCAATCCTTCCCTTCCCCACCCTCCAGTCAGAGCTGAAGAAGCTTCTTGGAGGAGAAGTGAAACGTCTTCAGAAGGAAAAACAAGAAAAGTCCAGTTGGCTCCTGAGAAAAGCACCTTTGGGACTATAACATTTTAATTTAAAACAAAAAAAAATCTGCCAGTTTTCCCCCATCGCCCGTTCTTTTCTCCCGCCCAAGGAACGCCTGGAAAAATGCTTCTACGGCTCCAGCTGCCGCTTCCTGCACGACCTCAAGGAGTACATGGCGGCCAAGCCCCCAGACCTCGGGGGGCGCTGCCTGCTGTTCGAGACCTTCGGCAGGTGCACCTACGGGGCCACCTGCCGGTTCGCGGGGGCTCACCTGGGAGAGGGCTACAAGAACCTGGTGAACGCCGACCTCCTGAAGCAGTGGGAAGGGAGGCTGGCGGTGCGGAACAGCCTCAGCAAGGACGTCCAGCAGCAGCTGCGGAAGAAGAAAATGCCCTTTGCCAGATCGGGCAAGTACCTCCGTTCCCTGGGCAAGGCCCACCCAGCAAGAAGGCCTGGCACCCAGGCTGCGGAGCCGGAGCCGGAGGTGTCGGACTGCTCCGCTTCTGAAGGAACAAAGGAGCCTGGAACAGCCAGGTTGGAAGCGCCGAACAGCTCTAGCCCATCAGAAGGAGTCGGTTCTGCTTTGGGGACCGCGGCGAGTCCCATTCCTGCAGCAGAACCCGCTCTGAAAAGGGTGGGCGCCGTGACGGATGCAGACACGGCAAAGCTGAGGCCGTCTGAGAAACCCAAGGTGAGGCCAGGTTCTGGGCGTTTATGCTTCCAATCCTGATAAACCTCAGAATCCTAAAGAATAAAACAGAATTGGTAGAGAAGAGACAAGAAGAGAAGATTGGAATGAATAGAGAATAGAATATTGGAAAGAATAGAGAATAGGAATAGAATAATAGAATGGAATAGGAATAGAATGGAATGGAATGGAATTCTTTATTGGCCAAGTGTGATCGGACACACAAGGAATTGGTCTTTGGTGCATAAGCTCTCAGTGTACATAAAGGAAAAAGAACACATTCATCAAGAATCATTCATCAAAAAAGGGAGACTTTTGTAGGGTGCTCTCTCTTCAATGTTTACGAAGAGCAACTAGGCTCCTGACTCATTTCCCCCCCCCTGACACCAGGAAGAGGCCGTGAATTAAGCTGAAAGCAGTAGAGGGATCTGTCTGTCTGCTATTTATTTAGCTAATCCATTTATTTACTATCACCTGTCTATTCTGTCCGTCTACATTGTCTATCATCTATTATCTAACTTAACCATCTTCTATCTTTCTCTGTCTGATCTCTCTATTATCTAACATAGATAGATAAAAGTTAGATAAGATGATAGAGATCTGTCTCTGTCATCTATCTAACTTTATTGCTGTCTACCATCTATTTAACTTTTATCTATGTCTCTATGTCTCATCTCTATCATCTATTATCTAACTTATCTATCATCTTTATCTTGTCTATTATCTGACATTTATTTATGTATCTACTTCTAGCTATCTGTCATCTATCATCTAACTTATCTGTCTGACTGTCCCATTTCTCTATTATCTCTTACTTAGATGATAGACAAAAGTTAGATAAGTTGATAGAACAGATGATGGAGATCTGTCTGTCTCTATTATCTATTATCTAACTTTACTTCTATTATTTAACTTACCTCTCTCTTTCTCTCTCTCTCTCTCTCTCCCTCCCTCCCTCCCCCTCTCTCATCTGTATAACTTTTACTTATTTGTCTATGTATCTATATGTGTCTGTCTGTCTATCTATCTAACTAATTTAAAAACTGCCCACCTCCCTCACAGAGAGTTCTAATAGTCTCCCCGCTCTTTCCAAATTATGTTTAAGACTTTGCCCAAAGAAAAGGAAGAAATGGGAGCCAGGGACTCTCCCCAGCTGGCTCCCCTTCCTCAGGCTGGCATCTCCTTCCAGGCAGAGAAGAGACTGGTGAGGGGTGCCCTCCAGCAGCTGCTGAGTTGTGCATGGTTTGAAAGCATACACACCCCTGCCCCACATAGACACACATGCATCGCTGCCCAGTAACAAATGGCAAAGCCTGCCGGGCTTCGTTGGGTAGGAAGCAGATTCCCCACGATGTGTCATTCAGCCTTCACATGTTTCTCTCTTCCTGTCTTTCTCTTCCAGCTGGATCTGCGTGGCAAGCTCTATCTGGCCCCTCTGACCACGGTAAGGAGGCGTCCTTCTAGTGTGCAGTTTGCCAGCACAAACGCTAGAAAGCACAGGATGTGAGCTCACGTCGACGTGTTTATGAGGAAGCCAGGAGAAAAGATGAAGTAGGAGTCCCCAAGGTGCTTTTTTTCCCCCCAAGAGGCAACTGGACTTTCCAGTGGGTTTTTTCTTCTTCTTCTTCTTTTGAAGACGTTTCGCTTCTTATCCAAGAAGCTTCTTCAGCTCTGACTGGATGGTGGAGAATGGATTTATATTCCTTGCAGACAAAGCTGGTCATTTGCATCCTTTGAGAGGGTCGTTGAGGCCACTTGGAGGTTTGTTTGTGTCCTCAGGGTCACCTGAGTGGTGCAAATGGGGGTGGAGCCTTCTTGGAACTGCTGACCATACCATCTATCTCCGGCCCACAACAGGGTCCGTTCAGCAGTTCCAAGGTGACCTGAGGACGCAGACGAACCTCCAAGCGACCTCAGCGACTCTCTAAAAAAAGGATGCAAATGACCAACTTTAAATCCTTCCACTCCCCACCATCCAGTCTGAGCTGAAGAAGCTCCTTGGATGAGAAGCGAAACGTCTTCAAAGAAGGAAAAAAAAACCCCAGAAAGTCCAGTGGCTACTTGGGGAAAAAGAAAACCACCTTTGGGACAACCAGGACCTGCATGACAGAGAATCTGCGTAGAGAGATGGAGGGGGAGAACAGCTGATCAGTTCTGGCTGGGCGACCTACTTCCAGAGTAGGATGGAGAACATCTTGTATCTTCCTTTCAGGGTAGGTCGTATTTTCAGGGAAAAGGTATCCTTTAAAAAAACATCCATTCTAATTAATTTGAGTCACTCCAGCTTATCTTCATGGAATAGAGTCTTTTTCTTCTCAGAAGAGTCCATTACGTCTCCTTTCCAAAAGAAGTGCTCAGCTTTTACATCCGCCACGTGCATCCATGCTGGCTTGCCTTAACCTCCCTCCCTCTGCCCTACCATTTCAGTGTGGCAACCTTCCCTTCCGGCGGATATGCAAACGCTACGGGGCGGACATCACCTGCGGAGAGATGGCGGTGTGCACCAACCTCCTCCAGGGACAGTCTTCGGAATGGGCTCTGCTGAAGCGCCACGAGAGCGAGGATCTCTTCGGGGTTCAGGTAGCTTCCTGGTGCAGAATGGGAAAGCGGGCCCCGAGGGCCGAGAGGGCGTTGGCTCAGGCCGAGCTTCAGCTCTGAAGCTCCACCAGCCTTTTTTGCAGAAGACACCTTGCCCTCCTGGAAAAGGGAGAGCAGCAGAAATGGAGGCCTCCCTTGGAGACGGTGGCAGGAATTGGGTCTGTCTAGTGCAGGGGTGTCAAACTCAAGGCCTGGGGGCCAGATCCGGCCTGGGGGAGTTCTTAGGTTTGGCCTGCGGGGCCACCTGGAAATAGTAAAGGACTGGCCTGCAGTGCCTCTGCCAGCAAAAATGGAGCTTGGGAGGGCTGCAGGAGGCTTCTGCAGCCAAAAATGGAACTTGGGAGCCATGAGTGATATCAACCTGGCCACACCAAACCCAGCCCCTGGAGGTCAAACACAACCCTGATGCAGCCTTCCATATAATCGAGTTTGACACCCCTGGTCTAGTGTGATGAAAAGAAGGACTAGGGATGACAGGATATCAGCCTTCAAGTATTGAGAGGCTGCCCCAAAGAAGAGGGAGTCAACCTCTTCTCCAAAGATTAATTTTAGGCAAATCATTGCTGGTGTAGAACGAGGTATGCCTGAAATTGTCTGAGCTGACACTTTCCGAATGGCCAGTCTCCTGCTTGAGCAAGGGGTTGGACTAGAAGACCTCCGGGGTTCCTTCCGACTCGGTTAATTCTGTTTAGGGGCTCCCTGGTGCCTTGCTAACCTTTGGTGTCTCCTCTGTTTGCAGCTGGAAGGAGCCTTTCCAGACACCATGACGAAATGCGCCGAGCTTCTGAACCAAACCATCGAGGTGGATTTTGTGGATATCAATGTGGGATGCCCAATTGATCTGGTCTACAACAAGGTAATCAGTGTAATTTGGGGCCGATGGACAGCTGCCTTCTGTTGGCTGAGAGTAATAAAGGTTAGCTCCCGCTCCAATGGGCCAATGCTGTCAGGGTTCTGACGATTGCCCAAATTAAATGATGAGCCTCGAGCCACGCTTCAAAAGAATCCAAAAGATTTATTAGGAGCAACTGGATCTTCTGCCCACGAAAATCCTTCATTGGAGAGTGTGATTGATGACACCCAGCCCATGAACATCGTTGGAGAATCTGATTTATGACACACCCAGGGGGGGTTGGGGGAAACAGGGTCACAGGTGATAGTAAATTACGTATCTCAGATTTGGCTTGCTTTATTAGGAGCAACCCCCCTGGGTGTGTCATAAATCAGATTCTCCAATGAAACACATTCACTGGGCTGGGTGTCATCAATCACATTCTCCAATTAAGGATTGTCATGCCCCTGTTGGAGACTGACTCCGAGGGAGAGGAGGAACAGCCAACAGGGAGTGGAAGTGTGACTCCGGAGGTTGTGGAGGAGGCTGGGGAAGGGCAGAGGCCGGCTGGGCAGTCAGAGGAGAACCCAGGCCTATCCCCTCTCCATCCTAGGGCATTCAGGGAGGAGAGGATAAGGGCCTTGCAGGGAGGAGAGGATAAGGGAGAGACTTGAATGGCATGGTCTACAGGAGAGGAAAGGGCCTTGATCCTCTTCATGGGCTGCAGCTGTGAGAACTGTTTAAAAGGACAGACATGCATATGAGCCAGTGCTGGAAACAAAGCATAGAAATATCTCTAGTCTGTCGTTCCTCTCTGAGTTTGGCGTCCTTTTCAGTGTGTGTTCCATATCTGTGGATGTCTTCAAGCCCTTATCTTGCCTGGTTCCCTTAATTGCTTCAGTGTGGTTTGTGTTGTTTTTACTCTTTATAATTTATAGGCATTTTAGTTTAAAAAACATTTCCTCCTTTTTGTAACTGCTTGTGGGGGAGTTTTTTGGCTTCCATCAAGAATATTCGGAGCTTGGAAGCAAAGTGAAAAAGGGGCTTCCCCTGTTTTCGTGACTGTGTTTATTTTGTATCCCACCCTGGGTCATCACAAGGATTTTCATGGGCAGAAGATCCAGCAGCCTAGGCTACAATCTCCCTCAGGCCTTTCCCCCCTTCCTCCTCCTTACGACAACTCGGAAACAGGCATAGGAATGATTTACGAATTGACAGGCGGCTTAAAAAAAGCCCAGCCCGGCAGGGTAAGACATCCAAGAGGATTAATCCCCTTTCAAATTTGGGCTTCCCCATCGCTTGGCCCGCTCAGGAAATATTTATTTTATTTATTTATTAATTTGACTTGTATGCCGCCCCCTCTCCAAAAGGACTCGGGGCGGTTCACAACTAAAAACAATAAATAATTATTTAAAACCATATTAAACAAAACAAGCCAAACCCCAGAAACTAAAACACCCATCAGCCCATTACCCCTAGGAGGTCAACACAACCCGGACTGCGTAAATAGCCAGGTCTTTAGATCATGGCGGAAGGAGCGAAGATCAGGGGCCAGCCGGAGCTCCGGCAGAAGCTGATTCCACAAAGTGGGAGCCACCACAGAGTAGGCCCTCCCCCGAGGAGCCCCCGTCTGTGCCGCACAGGCGGTTGGTATGTGATGCTGGCAGGAGTTGTTCTCGTAAATATCCTGGACCCATGCCTTGTAGGACTTTGAATGTTATCACAAGGACCTTGAATCTCACCCGGAAAACAACTGGCAAACAGTGCAGGTCGCGCAGGAGGGGTGTGATATGGGAGTACTGGGAGGCTCCCATCACTACCCGCGCAGCCGCATTCTGCACCAGCTGAAGTTTCTGGGTGGTATGCAAGGGCAGAGTAGAGAGCGTTACAGTAGTCGAGCCGAGAGATAATGAGTGCCTGAGTGATCATGTGCAGGGCATCTCGGTCCAAATATGGGCATAACTGGCGAACCAGCCAGATCTGGGCAAATGCCACCCTGGTCACGGCCCCCACCTGCTCCTCCAATTTGAGCTGTGGGTCCAGGAGGACCCCCAGATTCCGTGCCCTGTCCACGGGGGGCAACACCTCCTCCCCCATGACCAAAGATGGAACCTCAACATTGGACCAAGATGCTGGTATGAACAACCACTCCGTCTTGGCCGGATTGAGTCGGAGCATGTTCCTGTCCATCCAGATCCACACCGCATCCAGGCAACGGGACATCACGGAGAGAGCATCACTGATGTGGCCTGGGGTGGAGATGTATAACTGGGTATCATCAGCATACTGATGATAGCTCACCCCAAAGCCACAGATGATCTCACCCAGCGGCTTCATATATATGTTGAACAAGAGGGGCAAGAGGACCCCTGAGGCACTCCACAAGTGAGAGACCTCGGAGTCGACCTCTGCCCCCCTGCCAACACTGATGGAATAGAATAGAAATCCAGCAAGGAGGGAGAGGTGTGCAAAAGGAAGCACCTGTACCTGTGGTTCTGTGCAGGTGGAGGGGGGGTCTGGTTGTGGGGGAAATGAGGAAAGACTTTCTTTCTTTCTTTCTTTCTTTCTTTCTTTCTTTCTTTCTTTCTTTCTTTCTTTCTTCATTCGATTTATATGCTGCCCTATCTCCTGAGGGACTCAGGGCGGCTTACAATTAATAGGATTCAATACAATAAGACAAATGAATTGATGAGTCGAGGTCTCACTACTGGTTAGGATAATTGGAGATATGTTCAAAACCCTCTCCCGTTCTCCCTCAGTCCGGGTAGGCTAGTTGGAATAGCCAGGTTTTTAGCTCATGGCGGAAGGAGCGGAGGTCAGGGGCCGTCCGGAGCCCCGGGGGAAGTTGATTCCATAGGGTGGGTGCTCCCACTGAGAAGGCCCTACTCCTGGGGACGGCCAGTCGACATTGTGGTGTCGATGGCACCTGGAGAAGGCCCTCTCTATGGGAGCGCACGGGACGTTGGGAGGTTGTTATTGGTATAATGTTGTTGTTATGTCCACCACCTTGAGTGGTTGGTAAGAAACAATACAAGGCGGCCTATTCAATGAAAGAAATAACTTCTGAGCGCCTCCTTCTTCTTTGCCTTCCCAGGGGGGCGGATGTGCGCTGATGACGCGAACCAACAAGTTTGAGCAAATCGTCCGAGGCATGGACTCCGTGAGTCAGCGGCCAAGGGAGGGGCAGGGGAGCATTAAGAAGCCCAGTCAGCCACTGTTAACGTGTGAGTGGGCGTGCGTGGGACAACACACCGGCTCAATTTTCTTTCTTCTCTCTCTCTCCCTCCATCTCCCTCCCTCTCCCTCCCTCCCTCTCTCTCCCCTCTCTCTCAGGTCCTGGATGTTCCCCTGACAGTTAAGATCAGGACGGGCGTGCAAGAGAAAACGAAGCTGGCTCATAAACTGATCCCCAACCTCCGAGAATGGGGAGCCTCGCTGGTCACGGTATGGGACGCTCTGCTCCCCTTACTCTGGGTGGGATGGAGGCCTTTAGTTTTAGCTTCGTTTATTGTCCTTGTATTGTCCGCACTAAGAAATTAAATGCCGTCTTCAGTGCACATTATAACTATAAAAATAAAACACAAGCACACATCCTCCGCCTTCCACGCAATTGAGTTGAAAACCCCTGACATTATTATATTAATATTGCACTCCACAGTAGAATTCCAAAGAGCTGTTTTTCAGCCTATTTGTCCTTGTTTTTATTCTTATTCTGTACCGTCTGCCAGGTGGTAATAGTTCAAAAAAAAGGGGTTCCCAGGATGAGATGGATCTCTGAGAATGTTTTGAACTTTCTTAAGGCAGCGGGAGCTATAAAGCCGGCATCGAATGCCAACCGCCCTGTACGAGCGCACAGGCAGGGGCTCCTCGGGGTGCCGTCTGCGACCCCGTGTCGTTTGGCGGTGTCCCGGGGGAGGGCCTACTCTGTGGCAGCTCCCACCTTGTGGAATCAAGTACCCCTGGGGCTCCGTTTGGCCCCTGACCTCCGCACCTTCCGCCATGATTTGAAAACCTGGTTATTTGAACAGGCCGGGCTGTGCTGACCTCTTGGGGGGTTGGGGTTATATTTTAAATTAGTAAGGGTTTTTTAGATGAATTTGGCTTGTTTTATTTAATACTGTTTTAGTTAATCAATTTATGGTTCTGTTTTTAGTTGTGAGCCGCCTCGAGTCCTTTTTGGAGAGGGGGCGGCATACAAGTCAAACAAACAAACAAACAAATAAATAAAGCAAGCTCTTCCAAAGGGGGAAGAGGGCAACCCACGATCCTCCGGGCAATGACATTAACCCTCTGGAGTGCTTTCCTATCTGCCATTGTGCAATTGGCAAACCAGACACAGGTTCAGTTAAGATGCTCTCTATGGTGCAGCGGTAGAAGGTCACCAGCAGTTTTCCATCCAGTTGTTGTTTTCTGAGAAGCCTCAGGTGGTATAAAATCTGCTGGGCCCTTTTGGTCAGGGCTGCAGTGTGAGTCCCCCAGGTCAGGCCCTCTTTTAGGGTAACACCCAGGAACTTAAAACTGGCCACTTGCTCCACTTGGCAGATCCGAATGCTAACTCGTCCTCGGCTGTTCCCCGTCAGAGCGGGTGGAGAGCTGCTCAGAGAGGAAGAGTGGGGTAGCATTCCTGTCCCGTCCTTCCTCTTCCTGGGGATTTCTTCGGCAAAGGTTCGGAGAGAGAGGGGGGGGGGAGAAGTGGAAGCTCCCTCCTGCCTTGCTTCTTTCGTTTAGAGCAGGGAGACTCCCAGCTCGGCAACTTTTAAGACTTGTGGGCTTCAGATTCCCACAATTCCCCACCCAGGCACTCTGGAAGGCAGCCAAGCCTTGCTGTGTTGATTTCATCCATGCCGACTGCACCTTTTTCTGCCCCTCGTCAGCTCCACGGCCGATCGAGAGAGCAGAGGTACACAAAGATGGCAGACTGGGGCTACATCGCGGAGTGTGTCCAATTGGCCAGCCCCATGCCCCTCTTCGGTGAGTGGCGGCCAATTCGGGCGTTTGCCTAGTCCTTCTGGGTCAGCCCTTGCAGGGCACTGAAAACATGCCTTGTTTTCAGCATGGCTTCGCTTGCTTCCCTTGAATTACTCCGCAAGACATCTTCACCCTGTCTGTCTGTCTGTCTGTCTCTATCTATCTATCTTTCTATCTATCTATCTCTTTCTTTCTCTTTCTTTCTTTCTTTCTTTCTTTCTTTCTTTCTTTCTTTCTTTCTTTCTTTCTACCATATCTATCAATCTATCTATCATCTATCTATCATCTATCTATCTATCTGTCTAATTTTTATTTTTATTCTTGCGGCACAGGAAATGGCGATATTTTTTCTTTCGAAGACGCTAACCAAGCCATGCAGAGCGGAGTTTCAGGGATCATGATTGCACGGTAAACAGCTTCTCTTCTTCCTTCCTCTAATATATATATATATATATATATATATATATATATATATATATATATATTAATTAAAACATTGCTGAAGGGAGAATTCAGAACGGGTCCCTTGCTTCCAGCCAGAAGATCACCAGCTGATCTCTTCCCTCACATACATCCGTCATCTGGGGCTGGGAAAGACACCTGTCTGCAGCCCTTGTAGAAACGCTACCAGCCCACACCGAGTTCCTCCTGGAATAACAGAGTTGGAAGGGACCTTGGAGGTCATCTAATCCAGCCCCTTGCTGTTTGTGCAGTAAGAAATCTTTTTGTGCAAAATTAGAACCAGAAAATTAGAATTAGGAGCCCTCCTATTCTACCACCTCTTACAGTACTAGACAACACAACACAGTATGAACAGTGGAGGGTTTCAAGTTTCTATCTGCCTACCTACCTATCATCTATATCATCTGTCTATATGGTGTAGGGTCTCTTGCTTGGGCGGGGGTTGGACTAGATGACCTACAAGGTCTCTTCCAACTCTGATTATCTGTTATCTTCTATATATCATCTATATATCAATTACATCTATCATCTATATCTATATATATATATCAATCATCCATCTATATTATCAATATGTATCTAATTTGTTTGCCTTCCATCTTGCCATAAGGTGACTCTGGGTGGGTTACAACATTAAAATGACACCATAAATAAATGAAGAAATATTATATACATACACATACATGTGTGTGTGTGTGTGTGTGTGTATACACATACACACACATATACACACACACGGCACTAAAGGAGCCCTCCTACCACCTCTTACAATACTAGACAACACAGTATCAACAGTGGAGACCTTCAAATTTCTAGGTTCTATCATATCACAAGACCTAAAATGGACACCTAACATCAAAAACGTCATCAAAAAAACCACAACAAAGAATGTTCTTTCTGCGCCAACTCAGGAAGCTCAAACTGCCCAAAAGGGGCTGCTGATCCTGTTCTACAGAGGAATGATGGAGTCTGTCATCTGCACCTCTATCACTGTCTGGTTTGGTTCTGCAACCCAACAGGACAGACACAGACTCCAGAGAGTAATTAGGACTGCAGAAAAAAACAGTTACTATCCATCTGCCATCAATCGAGGACCTTTTATGCTGCACGAGTCAAAAAGAGGGCTGGGAAAATATCTACACACCCCTCACATCCTGGACATAAACTGTTTCAACTCCTTCCCTCAAAACGACACTATAGAGCATTGCACACCAGAACGACTAGACACAAGGACAGTTTTTACACACACAAACCCCAGTGCCATCACTCCTCTGAGCACTTAATTCCTACAGTTTTGTCTCCTTTCTCAACTTTTCTTCTCTTTCCTGCTTTTTCCTCCTATTGGTTTCTTATGATTTATCAGGTCTTGTTTTTAACTTATGATTAGTTTGCTTACTTACTTTATTGCCATTGCACCTCATACGACGACATTCAATACCATCTTCAGAGTACATTATGACTAGGAAAATAAAGCAGAAACACCACATCCTTCACATTCTATACATTAAATTGAAAACCCCTGATATTGCATTCATATTGCACTATATAGTAGAATTCAACAGAGCTACTGCCCTGGGATAGAAGCTGTTTTCCAGCCTATTTGTCCTTGTTTTTATTATTATCCTGTACCGTCTGCCAGATGGTAATAGTTCAAAAAAAGGGTGCCCAGGTTGAGATGGATCTTTGAGAATGTTTTGAACTTTCTTAAAGCTCTTCCAAAGAGGGGAGAAGGCAACCCATGATCCTGTGGGCAATGATGTTCACCCTCTGGAGTGCTGTCCTATCTGCTACTGTGCCATTGGCAAACCAGACACAAGTGCTGTGTTAAGATTTTATTTTTATTTTTTTTTATTTTTAATTACATTTATATGCCGCCCTTCTCTGAAGACTCAGGCTGCTTACAATTCTGGGATACAACCCAATGCGCTCAGCAATAGCCTTCCTTCCATTGTATATGCCTGCTTATTACTAAGCGGCATTTTTACAAGGTCAGCTAATTGCCCCCAACAATCTTGGGTCCTCAATTTACCTACCCCGAGAGGATGGAAGGCTGAGTCAACCTTGAGCCTGGTGGGATTCGAGCCTACAATAATTGTAGGCAGCTGGATCTTAAGAGCAGGCATTTAACAGCCTGAGCTACCAAGGCTCTGTCTATACTGTCTATGGTGCAGCAATAGAAAGTCGCCAGCGGTTTCCATTCAGTGGTTGTTTCCTGAGAAGTCTCAGGTTGTAGGATCTCTGCTGGGCCCTTTTGATTAATGATTGTAGCTATGATTTATGACCCTATGATCTGTTACTTGCTGGTTATATGTACACTGTGAGCTAATGCACCTTAGATGCTTCAAGCTTATGCACCTTCCCACACGCCATCACTCTGCTAATTCCCACCACACTGCCTTGTGCCCTGGGATATCAAACCACCTAGCTGGGCTGCATTACCTATTCCTCTTCTCCTCTTTCCTGCTACCCATTTCCTTCAACTTCTTATGACTATGCTCTCTCTATATGGGGCTGCCCCTGCATCTCATACAGAGACTTCAGCTGGTACAAAATGCAGCCACGCGGGTAATGATGGGAGCGCCCCGATTCTCCCATATTACACCCCTCCTGCGTGACTTGCATTGGTTGCTGGTTGCCCTCCGTGTGAGATTCAAGGTTTTGGTCACAGCTTATAAAGCCCTGTATGGCTTGGGTCCGGGGTGCTTGCAAGAACGTCTCCTTCCGCTGACAAACACCAATCCTGCGCCTCCACAGACAGGGCCTCCTGGGGATACCGTCAGCTAAACAGTGTAGGCTGGCGGTCCCTAGGAGTAGGCCTTCTCTGTGGGGCTTCACCTCTGGAACCAACTACCCCTTGAGTTGCGCTTGGTCCCTGATCTCCGCTCCTTCCGCCACGACCTCAAAACATGCCTATTTTTGCAATCCGGCCTGGACTGATGTGGGATCGGGGGTTTTAATCTGATTGCTTATTTGGCATAATTTAATATCTTTTTAATTTCTTTTAACTTTTGTATTTTCTGTCTTTTATGTACGCCGCCCTGAGTCCTTCGGGAGAGAGGACGGCTTATAAGTCCAACTAAACTAAACTAAACTAAACTATAACTTCGTTGCTTGTATCTTGTGATTTATATTGTTTTACTTAGTATCCGGGTAGATTTATGTCGATTGCTTGTTTAGTATCCTAGGACCATCCCTGACTGCTTGTGTCTTATGATTTATGATGACCTGCATTTTACGATCCTGATTTATCCCTTGTTGCTTGTATGTGCACTGAGAGCTGCTGCACCTTGTGCAGGAGACAAATTCCTCGTGTGTCCAATCCCACGGAGCCAGTGAAGAATTCTATTACGAGAACTGAAGCCCCCCTGCCACCTTGACCCCCTCCCATTTTTGACGCGCTCCACAGATTCTGAATGCCGCCTCGACTGTTCTTCTCGCTCACTCAGGGGAGCACTCATCAAACCTTGGATCTTCACTGAAATCAAGGAACAGCGGCACTGGGACATCTCTTCCAGAGAGAGGCTGGACATCCTCCAAGACTACACAAACTACGGCCTGGAACACTGGGGCTCGGACACCCAAGGTGTGGAGAAGACCAGGAAGTTCTTGCTGGAGTGGCTTTCCTTCCTCTGCAGGTGAGCAACCACCTCCTTGGGGGCTTCTTCATGGCTCCTGTACGTTCTTCCAGATTGTTAAGGTAATGAAGATTTAACACTGACCAGCTCCTCTAAGGCTGTAAGCCAAGATGATGAGTCAGCAGGGTACTGCCGCTTTAAGCTGTCTATATAAGGGAGGCCATGAGAGGGCATATCTCTCTCTCCTGGTGTTCTATCTCCATTGTAGTTCTCTGTGCAGAGTAATGAAGATTGATTGCTTGCCAGCTATTTGCCTAATACGTGTACGTATGTATATAGCAGTCTTGTATATAAACCACTGTTAAAAGACAAAGCCCCTGTTGTGCTGTGATTTGCTCCTGGGTTGTGTCACAATAGTAGTCACGCTGCAAACACTCTGACACAGATGATCATGGTGGGCAGGACAGCCCTTTTGTAGGAGGGAACTGGAGCAATTCGAGAGAACTGGAATTAGCTAGTAGGGACTGACTCAAAGGTGCTTTTTCAAGAGGCAGCTGGACTTTCTTATTTTTTCTTTGAAGACGTTTTGCTTCTCATCCAAGAAGCTTCTTCAGCTCTGACTAGATGGTGGGGACAACCAGGGATGGCTGAGAATGTCTACAGATTTCCGTTCCCCACCATCCAGTCAAAGCTGAAGAAGTTCCTTGAATGAGAAGCAGAACATCTTCAAAAAACACAAAACCAGAAAGTCCAGTGGCCTCTTGAAAAAGCACCTTTGGGACAACCATGACCGGGATGGCTGAGCGTCTCCACGGGCATCTCATTGACAGCTGTTCATTTTCCTCTTTCGGACACTGCACAGGTACATCCCCGTGGGCTTGCTGGAGCGCCCCCCGCAGCGAATCAACGAAAGGCCCCCTTACTACGTGGGCCGAGACTACTTGGAGACCTTAATGGCCAGCCAGAATGTGGACGACTGGGTTAAGATCAGGTACGAGACAATTAAGGGAAAGGAAGAAACTGAATATTGTTTGACTTGGCACTTGTTTTATCAATGGTTAGCTGACAAAAACAGGAGCTGGAGACAGGGAAATATAGGAAAGGATTAGTGGTATCAAGGAAATACATAACTTAACCAAACAGTATAATTATTATTGTTGTTAATATTAAATATGGTGTCAGGATTCCGACAGTTGCCCCAATTAAATCAGGAGTCTCGAGCCAAACTTCCTAAACTTCAAAAGGATTTATTGGGAGTTAACATGTCCGCACTGCCTGGGTGCAGCTGACTCTGAGACACTTAATTCACTGTCACCCTTGGCCCTGATTTTCCCCCACCCCCCTGGGTGTAGAATAGGATAGGATAGGATAGAATAGAATATTGGAATGAAGTTGCAATTGAGGGGAGGGGACCCCGCGGGGAGAGCAGAGGATTTTAGTCTACATCTGGCGGATAAGGTCGCTCAGATTCGGCTGGCTTGGACTCTGACTGGCAGGATGTTGATGACATGGCGACGAGTCTTGTGGATCCGGTTTGGGTTGAGTTTGACTCTGTCTCCCTGGATGAAGTGGACAGGATCATGCGGAGGCTGTCTTCCACCACGTGTTTATTGGATCCGTGTCCTTCCTGGTTGGTTTATGCCTCCAGGAGGTTACACGCTTGGCTCCAGGCAGTTATCAACGCTTCTTTGAGTGAAGGGGTTTTTCCTGCCGCCTTAAAGAGGCGGTGGTGAGACCCCTCCTTAAGAAGCCTGCTCTGGACCCAACCGCTTTGAATAACTATCGCCAGTCTCCAACCTCGCTTTTAGCAAGGTTGTTGAGAGGCAGGCTCAGCAGCTTCCGCTGTTCCTGGAGGAAACTGATTACCTTGACCTGTACCAATCGGGTTTCAGGCCCGGCACAGCACCGAGACAGCATTGGTCGCATTGGTGGATGATCTCTGGAGGGCTCGACAGGGGTTTTTCCTCTGTTCTGGTCCTTTTAGATCTCTCAGCTGCCGATACCATCGACCATGGTATCCTTCTGCGCTGCCCGGGTTGGTGTGGGGGGCACCGTGTTACGGTGGTTCTCCTCTACCTTTCGGACCGCTCGCAGTCGGTGTGACGGAGAGCAGAGGTCCCCCGAGGCCTCTTAGTTGTGGAGTGCCTCAGGGTCGGTTCTCTCACCTCTCCTGTTTAATATCTACATGAAACCGCAGCGAGATCATCCGTGGTTTGGGGTGAGGTATCATCAATATGCAGATGATACCCAGTTGTATATCTCCACCCCAGACCAGATCAATGATGCTCTCTCGGTGATGTCCCGTGCCTGGAGGCGGTGCAGGCTTGGATGTAACAGGCTCAGACTTAACCCGCCAAGACTGAGTGGCTGTTCTTACCAGCATCTCGGGTTTCAGTTGATGTGCCATCTTTGGTCATGGGGGAGGTGTTACCCGTGGATAGGGCAGGAATCTGGGCGTCCTCCTGGATGCACAGCTCAGTTTGGAGGAGCAGGTGGGAGCTGTGGCCAGGGGTTGCCCAGGTTCGCTGGTTCGCCAGCTTCGCCTCTACCTGGACCGAGATGCTTTCGAACGGTCACTCATGCGCTCGCCACGCCCAGGATCGACTACTGCAATGCTCTCTACATGGGGCTTTGCGGATTACCCGGAGGTTGCAGCTGGTGCAGAATGCGGCTGCGCTGGCTGTGATGGGGGTATCCCGATACTCCCATGTTACACCCCTCCTGCGCGACCTGCATTGGCTACCGTTGCCTTCCGGGTTTCCTTCAAGGTGTTAGTAACAACCTACAAAGCCCTTAATGGCATGGGTGCAGGGTACTTGCGGGATCGCCTCCTGCCTGCATCACAGTCCAATCGCCCGCGCTCCCATAGGAGGGGCCTTCTGGGAATACCGTCGGTCAGGCATTGTCGGCTGGCGGCTCCCAGAGCTAGGGCCTTTTCTGTGGGAGCCCGCCTGTGGAATCAGCTTCCTGCGGATCTGCGTTTGGCCCCTGATCTCCGCTCCTTTGCCGAGACTTGAAGACCTGGCTGTTTCAGCAGGCCGCCTGGATTGACCTGGGGGTGGGTAGTTTTAATTTGTTGTTTTAGTGATTTTATTGTTTTAACTTTTGGTAATTTGGACTTGTTTTTATTTGTATTGTTGTATATCTTTTGTATGTTCACCCTGAGTCCTTCGGGAGTAGGGCGGCATACAAGTCTAAATAAATAAATAAATAAATAAATAAATAAATAAATAAATAAATAAATAAATAGAATACAATAGAATAGAATTTTAGAATGAAGAATAGAATATTGAAATGAATAGAATAGAATAGAGTATTGGAATGAATCTTTATTGGCCACGTGTGGTTGGACACACAAGGAATTTGACTTGGTGCAAATGCTCTCAGTGTACATAAAAGAAAAGATACATTCGTCCAGAGTCAAGAATCATCAGGTTCAACACTTAATGATAGCCATAGGGTACAATAACAGCATGGGTTGTGATGGGAGTGTCCCGATACTCCCATGTTACACCCCTCCTACATGCACTGCACTGGGTACCGGTTGCCCTCTGGGTGAGATTCAAGGTGCTGGTTTTAACCTTTAAAGCCTTTCATGGCTTAGGACCGGAATATCTACGGGAGACCCTGCTGCCAGTGACTGTTTCCCATCGTCCTGTGCGCTCTCACAGACAGGGCCTCCTTGGGGTCCTGTCAGCCAGACAATGTCGGCTGGCGACCCCTAGGGGTAGGGCCTTCTCTGTGGGAGCGCCCACCCTATGGAACCAACTGCCCCTGGAGCTTTGGGTGGCCCCTGACCTCCCGCCGGGCCTAAAATCATGGTTGTTCCAACTCGCTGACCTGGACTGAGGGGGGTGTGTGTGGGGGAGTTTTAATGACTTTTTTTTACTGTTTTAGATTATAATTGGGTTTCTTATTGGATCTAATCTCTTTTTAATTGTATATTGTATTGTTTTATGGTACCAGTCCTTAGGGAGATGGGGCGGCTTAGAAATCCAATTAATAAATAAATACATAAATGCATAAATAAATAAATAAATAAGCAATCAAATCATACTAGGAAACAGTCAATAAAATTTTAAGGATGTGTCTGGAGAATATGAATATCATAATTAATATTCTCCAATGAGACACATCCATCAGCCAAGAGTCATCAATCTTGTTCTCCAATTAGAATTGTGTGCAGCAGAACCTTCAGTCACCTAATTACTATCTCTGAAAACTATGTATGGAATGCAGTTTCAGTTTCCAAGCTGCCGCCATGCTCTTTCAAACCCCTTTCCCCCCCCCACTCCCCTTCTGTTGGCAACTGTTGATATTAATGCAATGAATATAGTTGTAAATACCGTGATGATGTCTTCCTAAAACGATTTGCATCCAGACAACACCCTATTCAATTGAAATTGGAATTTTCGTATGCTATAAAATAAAATAAAAAATGTATTACAAATAAAATAAAAAGATCAGGTACGAGAGAGCATAACCTCGCCTTGCTGCCCCCTTTTGAATTCCTCCCATCCTCAATAATCCAAGTTTCTCTTCTTCTTTTCTTCTTCTTTTTTTTCCCAGCGAGATGCTGCTGGGCCGCGTTCCTGCCAACTTCTCCTTCCTGCCGAAGCACAAAGCGAACTCTTACAAATAGGGTGGCTGAAGCGCCGACATGGTCCGTCTGCTGCTACCTGTGTGTCTTATTTGAATCATTAAAAGAAAACTCCTTTTTATTTTTAAAAATCACCTGACTGCTGGCTTCCTACGTTCATTGGCTTCCCCAATCTGTTCCCCCTCAATCAATCAATCAGAATAGAGCTGGAAGGGACCCTGGAGGTCTTCTAGTGCAGCCCCCTGCCCTCCCCAGGACCTGGGTGTGTTGGGGTGGCTCAGCCCAGCCCCTCGAAGGGCTCCGTTCTCTTGCCTGGCCTCTTCTTGCTGGGCCCCCATTCCAGATTTGCAGGTAGTACGACCACAAATTTGGTCAGTGAGACGCTTGCTAAGTGAGCTCTGACCCATTTTACAACCTGTCATGCCACGGCTGTTAAGTGAATCCCTGCAGTCCAAGCAAATCTGACTTTGCTTGGAGATCGCGTGACACACACACAGGACACTGCGACCGTCATAAATATGAGTCCGTTGCCAAGAATTCTGATCGTGTGACCATGGGGAAATGCTGCAACGACCGTTAAGTGGTGAGAAGCGGTCGTATGTTCAAGGGGTTACCTGTATTTATTGATGTCCCGCTTTTATTATTATTATTATTTTAATTTTAATTATTTGATAAATAATTCAAGGCAGGAAACACACCTTAGTCTACGTCGTCCCGGACTTGCAAGACTTCGTTTTAGTGACCGTCCAAGGTTACAACGGCACGGGAAAAATGGGACCGTTTTTCACACTTATGACCATTGCAACATTCCCTTCCCCTCCTTGCATGATAAGAATTCAAAAGCTTGGCCAATGGCTCGTATTTACGACGGTCGTAGATTGTGTGTGTGTGTGTGTCACGTGATTCCCCTTTTGCGACCTGATGAGCAAACGGGAGGGGGGGAAACGTCACTGAAAAAACACCTCCCTTAGCAATGTAGATTCCGTTGTGGTCGTAACTCAAGGACTCCCTGGTAGTGTTTCCCACATGACAACCCTGTGAGGTGGGCTGGGCTGATGGTTAGCTTGAGGCCCACCCTCCACGTTGCCCAGTCAAAGCCCCCACCCCACATGATAAAAGTTGGGGGGGGTAATTGCCTCCTCCTACCCACTCCCACCCCAAGTCCTGCTCTCTGAGGGCCTATCGCTCTGTCTTCTGCCCCTCTGGTCAGGGCCCAGTGAACCTGAGGGGGTCTCCACGCATCAGCGACCCACGGCGCCTCAATGAGGACTAGCAGCTTTCGGTACCCTCTCTCCCTTCCTGGCTCTCTCGCAGCGCTCCGCCGTCTCCCTGGCAACGCGCGCCCCGCCCCGCCGCCGCCCGTCCGCGCGCGCGCTCCCATTGGCCCGCTGGCGGACGCCGCTATTCCCGCCCTCTCCGCACCGCTCCTATTGGCGGGGCCGCGGAGGCACCGAAGCGGGCGTTCCTATTGGCCGGGAGGGCTGCTCGTCTCCCATAAGGGGGGGGTTGCAAGAGGGGAGGGGGTTCCGGTTCCGGTGTGGAGGCGGCGGCAGCAGCAGCAGCAGAAGCAGCGCTGGCGGCCAAGCGAGCGTCGGAGGGGGCCGGGCCCATCGCGGCGAGGACAACACGCCAGGCCGACTCCCGCCCGCCCGGCGCCGAGCCATGAGGAGGCGGCGGCGGGGGGAGCAGCAGCAGCCGCACCTCCAGGCCTGAAGGCAGCCGAGCCCCGTAGGCCCCAACCCGCCGGGGAAGGGGGGGGGCAGCCGGCCCAGCCATGGACAACCAGGTGAGGAGGAGAAGGAGGCCCTCCTTTCGCCCCTCCCTCCCAGGGGTGGGCGGGGCCGGCCTTCATTGGGCGGACGGCGGCCACGCCCACACCCTGTGGAAGGGGGCGGGGTCTGGCAGCAAGCCACGAGGCTGGCCACGCCCACCAAGGTCCTCATGCAAACTCCCCTTCCCCTGCCTGCCTTTTGTTTGCGGGGGGGGGGGATGTTGAGATTAATGGGGGTGCCTTCCTCTTTGAACGGGGGGGAAGGGGGAAACCTGCCCCAGAGGAAGGAGGGAGGGGAGGAGCCAGCTCACCTGAAGGGGCGTGGCTTCAACAAGGCAGGGAAAGGATGGATAGAAGAGAATTGGAATAATTATAGAATATAGAATGCAATTGAATTAATGGAATAGCATAGAATATTGGAATGCAGAATAGAGTAGACTATTGGAATGTAGAATAGAACAGCAGTGTTGGAAGGGACCTTGGAGGTCTTCTAGTCCAGCCCACTACTCAAGGGGATGATGGGGAGCAGAGGCCGTTCCACCCCCCATGTTCTACCCCCCCTTTCCATTGCATTTGGAGGTCACCCCCCCCAGCCACCACCACCCCACCTGAACGCCACTCCTGACATCTGCGGCCAGATAAGGACGCCCTAGGCCAGTCCTGATGTAGCCTTGCAACTGTGTGCAAGGTGAGAGTAGCTGTGTCTGATGAGAAAGGAGGGCGTTTTTTGTTTTTTTGCCTCGGAGGCACTTGAGTGTTTTGTGATGTGGAGAGTTTGGGGGAAAAGTGCAGAGAAGAGCAACTAGGATGATTAAAAGTCCCGGAGATGAAAACCAATGAAGAACGATGGTTGCAGGAATTGGGTATGGCCAACCCAGAGCAGGGGTCCCCAACGCACTGGTACTGGCACCAGTCTGTGGCATGCTAGCAAGGAGTCCAGGCAAATAAGCGAACCACTGTGGGATGCAAAACCACCTCTCTTCGCCCCCCTCCCTCCAGTCTGTGGAAAAACCTTTTTCCATGGAGCCGGTTCCTGGTGCCCAAAAGGTTGAGGGCCACTCCTCTGGAGAAAAGAAGGACCAGGGGAGACATGAGAGCAGTCTTCCAATATTTGAGGAGCTGCCCCAAACCGTGGGGGGGGGTGTCAAATTATTCTCCAAAGCACCAGAAGACAAGAAGCAATGGATGGAAATTAATCCAGGAGAGAAGCAACCTGGAATTAAGGAGAAAGTTCCTAACAGGGAGGACAATTAATCAGTGGAACTGCTCGCCACCAGAAGTTGTGCGTGCTTCAACACTGGAAGTTTTTAAGAAGAGATCGGACAACCACTTGTCTGGAATGGTAGAGGGTCTCCTGCTTGGGCAGGAGGCCGGACTAGAAGATCTCTGGGGTCCCTTCCAGCTCTATTCTGATTGATTGATTGATGAAACAGGTAGTCCTCGACTTAACCACCACAACGGAGCCCCAAATTTCTGTTGTTAAGTGGGACATTTGTTAAGTGGGTTTTGCCCCATGTTATGACTTTTCGTGCCACACGAAGTCAATCCCTGCAGTGGCTCAGTGAGCAACCTGGCCATTCAGTGGATCTGGCTTCCCCAAGGTGACCCCGGGACATAGCAAAGGTCCTAAACATGAAACCTGTGGCCAAGCGTCCAAATTTTGATCACGCGAACCACGGGGGGAAGCTGCGACGGTCGTAGCGGTGGGAAACGGTCCTTAAGTCGCCTTTTTCAGTGCCGTCGTAACATTGGAATGGTCACTAAACAAACCGTGGTTAGTCGAGGACTTCCTGTCAGACCATGCTGACTTGCTGCCATGGTTGCCGTTGTTGGGTGAGCCCCGTGTGGTTGCAGCCACCCACACTCATGGGATTGCCGTTTGCGATTTCCCGCTGGCTTCCCCATTGCTCATTGGGGGACAGGTTGTCATTGCCAGCTGGTTGCCAAGCACATATTGCTGGAGAACGCTGCGACGGCCGCAACTACAAGTCATAGTTCCCCATTCAGTGCTGTATACCTCCAAACGGTCACTAAACGAGGGGTCCTCACACAAGGACGGCCTGTAGAGCAAAGATGGGGAGCCGGCGACTTATAGGTAGACATAGAAGCTATATTTAATTGCAGAGTTGTGCCAGTTGGGTCAGCTGCAAATAATAGCTTGTAAGCAGCCCTGACTTTCACCTATTGTAAGAAAGCAGGTTAGCATATTGCAGGAACCTTAGAACTTAGGATAACAGAGTTGGAAGGGACCTTGCAGGTCATCTAGTCCAACCCCCTGCTGAAGCAGGAAACCCTCCACCATTTCAGACAAGGGGCTGTCCAGTCTCTCTTCTTGAAAAGCTCCAGTGATGAAGCAACTACAACTGGTGGCAAGCTGTTCCACTAGTTGATTGCTCTCACTGTCAGAAAATGTCTCCTTAGTTCTAAGTTGAATTCCTTCCTTGATCAGGTTCCATCCATTGCTTCCTTGTCTGGCCTTCAGGTGCTTTGGAAAAGAGGTTAGCAGAATAACAGAATAAAAGAAGGGACCTTGGAGGTCTTCTAGTCCAACCCCGTCCTCAAGCAGGAGACCCTGTACCATTTCTGACAGGTGGCTGTCCAGTCTCTTGTTAAAAACCTCCAGTGACGGAGCACCCACAACTTCTGATGACAAACAGTCCCACTGGTTAATTATCCTCAGTGTTAGGAAGTTATTTCTCAATTCCAGGTTGAATCTCTCCTTGTTCAGTTTCCATCCATTGTTCCTTGTCTGGCCTTCAGGTGCCTTGGAGAATAGCTTGATCTCTTCCTCCTCTCTGGGGCAGCCCCTCAAATATTGGAAGACTGCTCTCCTGTCTCCCCTGGTCCTTCTCTTCCCTAGACTAGCCAGGCCCAGTTCCTGCAACTGTTCATCGTGTGTTTTAGCCTCCAGTCCCCTCATCATCCTGGTTGCTCTTCTCTGCCCTCTTTCCAGAGTCTCAACATCTTTTTTATAGTGTGGTGACCAAAACTGGATGCAGGACTCTAGGTGTGGCCTTACTAAGGCTTTATAGAGGGGTATTAGCACCTCCCTTGATCTTGATTGTACCGCTCTGTTAATGCAACTTAGGATTGCATTGGCTCTTTTGGCGGCTGCTGCACACGGCTGTCTCCTATTTAGCTGGTCGTCCACTAAGACTCCCAAGATCCTTCTCCCAGTGACTGCTATTGAGCCTGGTTTCAGCCAGTCTATATTTTCACCCCCTTACTGCTGGAATAGCTAAGAGAATCCAAGGAACACCTTTGCCTCCAAAGCAGGTGTGTGTGTTTGTGTAAGGTTTGTAAATGTCACCCTTTCTTTCTATGCTAAGTCCTCATTCACAGTTGGAAGAGGGTAACCTACAGGCATTGGATCTGTCATCTGGATGGAGCCGTTGGCTTGAAGCTTGATCTGTGGTTTGTGCGTGAGGAATGAATGCGCGGTATGCTTTTGTGTTTCCAATAATTGAGTGGGGCACAGATGCTGAATGCTAGGTTCTAACTACGTGGGAAAAGCTGGTTTTAAACAAAAGGAATTAAATTGTTTTCTTTCCTGAACTATAGACGGTATAAGTTTTTTTTTCCCTTAGGAAGATACCATTGTAGTTCACCAGCTAGTTCTAACAGTCAAGGTGTTTTTGCCCCTCCTCCCTCTCTTCCTTTGCCCTTCGCCTCCCCCTTACTAGTGTACAGTCCAGGTGAAGTTGGAGCTCGGACACCGCGCCCAGCTGCGCAAGAAGCCCACCACTGAGGGGTTCACCCACGACTGGATGGTGTTCGTACGAGGCCCGGAGCAGTTTGAGATTCAGCACTTCGTGGAGAGGGTAGTCTTCCGTCTCCATCAGAGCTTCCCGAAACCGAAACGTGGTGAGTGGCCAATGCAGGCGTGTCCCAAGAGGCAACCTGGAAGTAAGCAGAATTGCTTCTCACTGTGAGAACAATCAGTGGGTGGAACAGAAGCTGCCTTTGGAAGTTGTGGGAGCTTCATCCCTGGAGGCTTCCAAGAAGAGACTGGACTGCCATCTCTCAGAAATGGTGTAGGGTCTCCTGCTTGGGCGGGGGGGGGTTGGACTAGATGAAAGCCTTAGTAAGACCACACCTGGAGTACTGCATCCAGTTTTGTTCACCACATCATAAAAAAGACGTTGAGACTCTATAAAAAATGCAGAGAAGAGCAACCAGGATGATGAGGGAACTGGAGGCTAAAACATACAATGAAGGGTTGCAGGAACTGGGCCTGGCTAGTCTAGGGAAGAGAAGGACCAGGGGAGACATGAGAGCATCTTCCAATATCTGAGGGGCTGCCACAGAGAGGAGGAAGGGGTCAAGCTATTTTCCAAGGCACCTGAAGGCCAGGCAAGGAGTAATGGATGGAAACTGATCCAGGAGAGATTCAACCTGGAAATAAGGAGAAATTTTTGACAGGGAGAACAATCAACCAACGGAACAGAAGTTGCCTTCGGAAGTTGTGGGAGCGCCATCCCTGGAGGCTTTCAAGAAGAGATTGGAATGCCATCTGTCAGAAATGGTGTAGGGTCTCCCACTTGGGTGGGGGTTGGACTAGATGACCTACAAGGTCCCTTCCAACTCTGATTTTCTGTTATCTGTTTATCTACAAGGTCCCTTCTGACTCTTAATCTGTTAGAAGGTAGGTAGAAAGAGAAAGAAAAGAAAGAAAGAAGTTGTGGGAGTTTCATCCCTGGAAGCTTCCAAGAAGTGACTGAGTGCCATCGGTCAGAAATGGTGTAGAATCTCCTGCATTGGAAGGGGGTTGGCCTAGATGACCTACAAGGTCCCTTCCAACTTTGTTAATCTGAGGGGGGGGGAGAGAAGTTGTGGGAGCTTCATCACTGGAGGCTAGAAAGAAAGGAAGGAAGGAAAGAAAGAAAAGAAAAGAGAGAGAAGAGAAAGAAAGAAAGAAAGAGGAAAGAAAGAAAGAGAAAGAAAGAAAGAAAAAGAGGTGGGAGTTTCATCCCTGGAGGCTTTCAAGAAGAGACTGGATTGCCACCTGTCTTAAATGGCGAGGTCTCCTGCTTGGGCAGGGGGTTGGACTAGATGACCTACAAGGTCCCTTCCGACTCTGCTATTCTGTTAAGAATATCTGTTTAGGAACTTACATAGGAAGTTGATTCTCCCAGTGGAGGAAAAAAAACCCAAGGATTTGTAGCTCCCAGAAGCACCCTGTGTTCTCCCTGAGATGTTAGATTCCTACATGCAGGGAAGTCGACTCCCTTGGCTTGGTTTTCAGGCTCCTATAATCTTCCAACTAAATATAAGCATCCCTCAGCTAACAACCACAGTTGAGCCCAAGACGTACATTGCTAAGTGAAACTTCTTGTAAGTGAGTTTTGCCCTGTTGTCTGACCTTCCTTGCCACATTTGTTCAGTGAATCGTTGCCGCTGTTCACCTAACAACATCGTCGTTAAGCGAACCTTGGCTTCCCCATGGACTTTGCTTGCCCACAGGATTCGGTTAAGAATGGCAACACTGATCCATTGGCCACAGCCCTGACATACACACACACGCACACACCCCGGATGCTGCAACCATCATAAATACGAAGCACTTGCCAAGGATCTGAATTATGTGGCCACGGGAAGCCTGCAGCGGTCGTAAGTGTGAAAAACAACCCCAAGTCTGTTTTTCCAGGGTCCGTTGGAACTTTGAGAGGTCCATAAATCATAAGGCTAGGACCTGTAGAAGTCCTCCATTGGAAGGGCCCAAATGACCCCCTCAAAGGATGCAAGCCAGAGTGTCCTGTCAAGGGAACTGCTTTGGAATTAGAAACACAGAGTTGGAAGGGACCTTGGAGGTCTTCTAGTCCAACCCCCTGCTCAGGCAGGAAGCCCTATGTGTCATTTCAGACAAGTGACTGTCCAGGATGTTCTTTAAAAACGTCCCGTGTTGGAGCACCCACAACTTCTGGTGGCAAGACGTTCCACTGTTTAATTGTTCTCACGGCCAGGTTCCAGGTTGCTGGTGAGGCTTTCCTCAGCCTCTCTGGCTCTTTGTGGGAAGCAGCCCAATGTTGGCATCCGACCCTCCTGTTTTACGTCTCTGGGGCATTTCTCTTTTGCGCCAGCCACCCTCACCAACAAAACATTGGGTCATTTAGAAGCCCGGGATCCTGAAATGTTGAAATTTAACACTTAATGCCTTGACTTACGATAGCCACTGGGACGGGAATTTCATCGCTAAGGGATGCTTTTGTAAAGTACGACTGTATCACTTAGCGACGGCTGTCCTTATGGCCCCGGTTGCCATTGTTAACTGAACCCCATGGTGAGCTGCCAAAGTCAGCGGAGAAGCCAGCAGGAAGTTGCAGGAAGGTGACAGGTATCTCAAAGGTGCGTTTTCAAAAGGCAGCTAGACTGGTTTTTTTTTTTTTCCTCTTGAAGAAAAAAAGGAGAAGAATGTTGCTTCTCATCCAAGAAGCTTCCTCAGTTGTGCCTGGATGGTGGGGGATGTAAGGATAGGTTCCGACAGGTTGGGAAGGTGCAAGAGAGACGCAGCTCAGATCAGGGAGGGCGCCTGAGGGGCTGCCCAAGAGACAAGGCTGGGAGGTTTGTGTGGGTCGGCAAAAGGGGACGCAGGTTAGAGACGGTGCAGGGGCTGTGATTGGAGAAGGTGCCCCAGGTGGTGATTGAGAGGCCTGGTTCCAGACACTACAAAGGGGTGTAACAAGAGGTGTGGGTCGGGGAAAAGGGGTGTGTGTGTGTGTGTGTGTCAGGGATACAGGTTAGGAAGGGAGAGTGCCAATGTGTGTGAGTGGCCAGCGTGACACCGGCACAGAGGGACGGGGCAGACAGGTGGGAGAGAACTACCCTTGTGGCGTTTCCTGCAGGCTTCCCCATTGGCTTTCTGGGGAAGCCCGCAGGGAAGGTTGCAAATGGCTAATCGCTTGATCGCAAGGCACTGCAGCTGGTCAGGGCTACAAACCGGTTAACAAGCATCCAGCTCGCAATCAGGTGACCACCCCACCCCACCCCAAGGGGGGTGCCAGAATCGCTGGGAACACCAAAGCCCTGCCAAAACCACCAGCACCATCACGACCTCGGCTAGCTGCTGAAAGAACCGTTGTAGGTTGAGGACTGCCTGTAAGCTGTTCCTGCACATGGTTGAAATTGAACAGCATCCAGGAGGAATTGCCTTTTGGGGCGGCGGAATGACAGGAGGAGATTTCAGCGGTGGTAGGAATTGTGGGGTGCAGCTTCTGTTCCCCCCCCCCAGGTTCTCGGGTCACGTCCTTCTGTGTGGTTGCCACTGTTGTCAAGAGGGTGAGCTTTAAACGTCCTCCAAGGCATTCCTTGGATAGTTACAAATGCCCCCATGACGTTTGATTGATTGATTGATCGATCGATTGATTTAGAAAATTTATATTGCCTCCTACTCCCTCATGGCAACTCAAGTTGGCTTATGAGGACATAAAAGCACCGTATAAAAGAAATAAACAGAATAATAAAGTAATAAACCCCCCATAACACGCCTTTGTGCCAGCCATTTCATGGGCTCCATCCCGCTGTGGGTTCCCCAGGCCTGCTGGCAGAACTGTGTCTTTGGGGCCTTCTGAAATAAGGTCAGGATCTAATCTCTGGAGGGACGAGGTTCCAGTTGAGCCTGACATTTCGGTTGCTCTTTGGGGGTCATTGAGCTTTGTCCCATTTTAGGACCTGGCCTGCCACGGTTGCTAAGCGAAGCGTTGCAGTGGTTAAGTTGGCAAGCCAGTGGTTAAGTGAATTGGGCTTCTCCTTGACTTGGCTTGTCAAAAGGTGACCACCTGACCCTGGGACACGGCGACCGTTGTAAATACGAGTCAGCTGCTGAGCGCCCGAATTTGCATCACGTGACCCCAGGGATACCCCAAGGGTGGTCAGGGGAAAGAGCCCTAAGTCATTTTTCTTTCCAGTGCCATTGTAACTTCAAGTGGTCAGTACGTGAAGGTGAGATTTGCTAACAGCTCTTTTTGCTCCCCACAGTTTGCAAAGAGCCCCCATACAAAGTGGAGGAGTCTGGCTACGCGGGGTTCATTATGCCCATTGAGGTCTACTTCAAGAATAAGGTATCATCATCATCTCCTCTTTCTCCTCTTCTCTTTCTCCTCCCTTCCTCCTCCTCCTCTTCTTCTCACTGTCTTCCTCTTTCCTCCTCCTCCTCCTCCTCCTCCTCCTCCTCCTCCTCCTCCTCCTCCTCCTCCTCTCCTCTTTCTTCTCTTCCTCCTCTTCTCCTTTCTCCCTGAGTTTCATTTCCTTCTGGCCCTGGAACAATTTCACCTTCCTGTTTTCGGCCTCTAAATCCAAGGCATGATATGGATAAACAGAAAATTTGCTCTTTTCCTAAGACCCTAGTGAGTATGTTTGTTTTAGGCATTCCAGCTCTGATCCCACCCCACCCCCACCTCACTCCCCCGTGCACAGATCATTCTGGAAGGAGATAGGATTCTGTGTTCTTTCTCACCCCAAATTCATTACCTTCTGTTTTCTCCCCGCTTTTCATTTCGTTCTGGGCAACCCCAGGAACCAATTTCACCTTCCAAGTCCGTATACGGACGAACAGAAAACTTTTGCTCTTTTCCTAAAACCCTAATAAATACTGTGTTTTCCCAAAAATAAGACCCAACCAGAAGAGAAGCCCCAGCAATGGATTTTTCAGAATGATCGTAATATAAGCCCTTACCCCAAAAATAAACCCCAGTTAAAGTCAGATGGACACATTTAGTACCGTATTTCCCCTCAAATTAAGACATACCTGGAAAATAAGCCCCCCGTGTGTCTTTTGGAGCAAAATTAACATAAGACCTGGTCTTATTTTCAGGGAAACATGGGTATGTATAGGCATTCCAGCTCTGATCAACCCCACCTGTTCTGATCATTCTGGAAGGAGATAATAGGATCCATTCCTCTTTCTCACCAAAATTAATTACCGTGCCTCTTGGAAAATGGATGAGCCCTTAGTTTAGTTTAGTAGTTTAGTTTAGCTTAGCTTAGCTTAGCTTAGCTTATTATCATTGCACCTCGTACAACAAAATCAAACACCATCTTCAGTGTACAATTTATGACTATGAAAATAAAGCACAAACACACATCCTTCACATTCTTAACCTCGAAGCTCATGTCCATAATGCTTTGGGCAAATTATAATTTTAAAAAAAACCTTTGAAGACCGTTTGTTATGATATGTACAGAACCCTTGAGTAACAAGGATATGCACATGGAAACGTTTATGAGAGTAGTTGTGAATAAATAGTCACACACAAATATACTGAATTGAGTTAAAGTTTACTTTAAGAATAGCACAGTCCAATAAACAGTCCAGGTCATACACGTTTAACAGTCCAAATAATACCCAATTACAAAGTCTTCTTACCGGTTGCAAGTTGTTTTCAGTAAACAAAGATATCAAAATATAAACACAACATACATACAACAGAGAACCTTAGATAGCAACAAAATGTCAGAGAAACAATGTCAGAGAGCATTGCAGAGAGAACAAGCTATGATCTCTAGCTCCCTCTTATGGTAATTTGCAATACAATCAACCAATCGGAATCAATACAGTGATTCTGTCTTAAAGACACAAAACACACATGGTTGGTTTATATATTGCCAATCCAACTAGTTGGTTTACAGAAACCTAACATTCTCACCTTTGGGTTGGTCAATATATAATATATTACATCTTTAAACCATAATTCTCACAATACTCTTTATTCTTAATTGCACCTTGAGCATTTGTGAAATGATCTGCAATATTCAGTCATACAGTATTCTGTTCTAATTCATTCAGTATTTTGAACTAATTACATTATTTTGAAATGTTAACGTTCAAATATCAAATCAGTATGTTTAGACCTTGTTTTAACAGCTAAATTAGCCATATTAATTGCAGATTGATTGTCTTCATAAACAATAAACGGATCACGTACAGTAATTCCAATATCCTTCAACAATTGTTTATAATATATCAATTCTGTACATTAATGATAAACATGAGAATTCCACTTCCATAGTGGATAAACTAATACGTTGTTGCCTAATAGACTTCCATCCTATTAAAGCATTACCCAACATACCACTACCTGATGTTGACTTACGAGTCATTATATCAGTAGCAAAACTTGCATCAGCATATGCAGTTAACACTAATTCATTACTTGGTTCTATAATGAATAATGGATTGTGTGTTTTAGATACCTAAGTATTATGCAGCTGCTTTCCAATGCCTTTCATTTGGTTCAGCATTATACCTAGCCAATTGATTTACACTAAGATATATCTGGTCTAGACCAATTACCCAGATATGATAGACTACCGATTAAGGATTGATATATTTCTTTATCAAACATAGGACTTTTAATATCACTATTTGTAAATTCCTTACTCATTGGTGTCTTAGCAGATTTACAATGCTCCATGTTATAGTGTTTTAATAATTGGCTAATCTTCTTGGCTTGCGAAATTTTAAACCCTTTATTCGTTTTCACTATATCAAGACCCAAACAATGCTTAATTTCCCCTAAATTTCTAATCCTGAATTTTTTCTGTAATCGATAAACAATATCATTTTCTTCTTGTTCAGTTTTAGTTATAATTGCTATGTCATCCGTAAATAACAGTAATAGAGAAATTAAACCATCTTTTTCTCTTCAGAACAAACAAGGATCAGCTATACCAGCTTTAAAACCTAGTGAAACTAATTCCTTTACAATACATTTATTCCATTCATAACCAGATTGCTTTAGAGCATAAAGACTTTTCTTTAATTTCCAATAATCAGTTTTCCATCATCCTTTAAACCTAATGGCTTTTTCATATAGATGGTATGTTGTAAAGGTGCATGTAGATATGCAGTTTCAACATCTACATGTTTATTTTACATTTATTCTTAGCTGCCCAAACTAATGCTGCTCTCAATGTATTTGCTCTCAGAGTAGGTGCAAACACTTCATCATAGTCCTTATCTGACTGAGCAAATCCTTGACCTAGTGGTAACTTTACATCCTTCATACACCTAAATCTTTAACAATTTTAACTCCCTATTCATAGCTTCCTGCCAAGCTACCTGATCCTTTGTAGAATACAGTTTTATTTCATTAAAGTTAGAAGGTTCTGTATTAACCTGACATACAATGCTTGCTTGAAATCTGTCAGGTGGACGTCTCTCCCTAGTTGACCTAGGCAACTCAGTACATGTTGTTGGCATGGTCTCTTCCTTTACCTCCCCTATCAAATCCTCATCTTCTACAGTCATAGAGGGTTCTTCTATTAATGATTCCACCATTGAGTATTCCTCCACTATCTTATCATCAATATTATTATTATCAAGATTATCGGTAAACAGTGGAGTCTCAACCACAACACTATCCTGTACCTTATTATATTCCTGTTCAAGCTTTCTCCAGCCAACATGCTCCAGAAATTTAGCACTTGCACTACAATATACATTAGTAGTACCTGGTTCCCAAAATCTAAATGATCTATGATTAGCTTCATAACCTACAAAATATAATTGTCTCGCTCTATGTTGTCCCTTTTGCCTTACTTGCTTGGGAATATGAACCCATGCTGGGGTTCCAAATGTATGTAAATAACTGAGATCTGGCTTTTTTCCATGCCAACGAGTAAGTGGTAATTCACCAGTCGTTGAATTCACTACGTTGTTCAAAACATAGTTAGCACACACATTATTGCTTCACCCCAAAGTTTCTCTGATAAACTAGAATCCGAAATCATAGTCCTTGCCATAGCCTGTAATGTTTGTCCTCTGTGTTCAATATGTGAGTTATGTTGTGGTCTATAAGGAGCAGAACACTTATGTTCAATGCCAGCTTTCTGTAACATGGCTTCAAATTTTCTATTGGTAAATTCAGTACCATTATCTGTAACTAAGCTAATAACTTTGTTTCTTTTTCCTTTCAGCAAATTTTAGCCAGTTTACAAAATGCTGGTATGTTTCTCTCTTCGTTTTCATTAAATAACAGAAACCATATCTGGAAAAATGATCCATTATACTTAATATGTAACAGGCTCCACCTAAACTAGGTTTCTTAGGTCCAATAATATCAGCAAAAACAACCTCTAATGGTTCACTGGTTTTGAATCCATTTACCCTATTTGCAGGAGTTACCTTGCTTTTCTCTTGATTACAAACATTGCAATTTAAATACTTTGTACAAGGTTTTAATTTTATACCATTAGATAACTCAACAGTTTTCTTTAGCATTTTGAAATGTGTATGTCCCATACGTTTATGGAGCAGATGAATACATTCATCATGAGGCTTCTTATTCTCATAAACTGAGTTAGCATTAATTAATGGATTATCATGTATAATAAACAAACCATTATGTAATCTTGCAGCAACGCTTTTACCCTGTTTTTCAATTAAACATTTATCTCCCTGAAATCCTGCTTTTACCATTGCTCTTACAGATAGCAAGTTAAATATTGTTCTAGGTACATATAACATCGGTAAACGTTCATTAATACATAAACAATATGCAGTATCTTCTCCAGATGCTCTCAATTTCCAACCATTAGCTAATGATACATGCTGTTTACTCTTTGTCATGTTAACAAACCTCTCTTTACTGTTAGTTATACACTGCGATGCTCCACTGTCAACTACCCATATATCATGGTTTACAGTTGTAGTTGTACTTGATATGGCTAAACTAACATCTTTATAAGCTTTATGTATATTATTAGCATTCTGTTTCTTACCCTTTTACAGTATCTGGCTATATGACCTTTAGCCCCACAAGAAAAACATTTCCTAACAATATAGGCAGTTGAAGACAGTTTTTCTTCCTGTAGTTGTTTTTCTCTCAGTTGATTTCTATCTGGCCTTCTTCTTGACTCTTCCAACAGTCTTCCAGTTATGCCAGTCAGTGTAAGTTCATCTCTGTTTAAAACTTCCAGTGAAGACACATAATCATCATGTTTCATCCAAAGAAGAAAGAATGATGTAAACTTGATGCAACTCCGAGAAAATCAGCTCCTTTTCTTGTAGCTCTTGTAAAGTCCTTTTCATAAACTCCAAATGACCTAACATATTGCCACCTTTTATAAGACGGGCTCTAAACAGTTTACATGTAACGTGTATATGTGCACCCACACTATCTTGAACATAAATCCTCTTCAAAATGTCCCAACATCTAGCAGCAGATTCTTCACCACAAATATGGACTAGCTGCTGGTCACTCAGTGTCAGTCCAGTTATACTAAGAGCCTTTTCATTATCTCGGTTAAAGTCAGCTATTTTCTTTTTATCTTCATCATTCAATGGGTCCCAAGTTGCTACATCCAGTGGACTATTAACTACAGTCCATAATCCATGCTTTATGCAGAAGTAGGCTGCACTTCATAGACCAGGAAACATAGTTTGTTCCATCCAACCAGGTTATCTGAGATATACTGGTTAACTGTTCTTGTGCCATTGGTAGTTTAACAATACACTGCAATCAGCTGTCTAAATACGAAACTGTATATTCACACTGATTCTCAATATCTCTCTGGGCCCATAACCAATGTTATGATATGTACAGAACCCTTGAGTAACAAGGATATGCACATGGAAACATTTATGAGAGCAGTTGTGAATAAATAGTCATACACAGATACACTGAGTTGAGTTAAAGTTTAGTTTAAGAAATAGCACAGTCCAATAAACAGTCCAGGTCATACACGTTTAACAGTCCAAATAATATCCAATTACAAAGTCGTCTTACAGGTTGCAAGTTGTTTTCAGTAAACAAAGATATCAAAATATAAACACAGCATACATACAACAGAGAACCTTAGATAGCAACAGAATGTCAGAGAAACAGAATGTCAGAGAGCATGTCAGAGAGAACAAGCTATGATCTCTAGCTCCCCCTTATGGTAATTTGCAATACAATCAACCAATCGGAATCAATACAGCGATTCTGTCTTAAAGACACAAACACACATCGTTGGTTTATATATTGCCAATCCAAGTAGTTGGTTTACAGAAACCTAACACCGTTTCCATCCCTAACCGTGGCACGGTGACAGCTAAGGTGATAACAGGTCTGCTCCTGTACAAATCAGCCCACAAAGGATTTTTTGCCATAGTCTAGCCAAGATTTTGTTGATATCTCTGAATGCTCCTATCCTGTACTTAGACCCTGCTTTTAATGTTTACGCCACAGAAGGATTTGCCAATGATGTGGTTTGAGTTCAGAGTGAATCTTTTCCCTGTTTTAACGCTCCTGTTCTTCTCGTTCGGCTGTTTTAGCTGTGCGGACATGGAGGCCGAGGGCTCTCCAAATTGCAGGATAGGGACTCATGTTAATCAGTAGCAATCTCTTGAGATTTTTTTTTTTTTTGGCTCTGCTTTCAGGAGGAACCGAAGAAAGTGTGCTTTACCTACGACCTTTTCCTAAACCTGGAAGGAAACCCCCCAGTTAATCATTTGCGCTGCGAGAAGCTCACCTTCAATAACCCCACCAAGGAATTCCGTCACAAGCTCATCAAAGCTGGAGGGGTGAGTAGTTAAGGGAGGCAGCCCTTCCTAGGGGCTAGGCGAATGGAAATAGTTTTCTGTTGTGTTGTCCATCTTCAAAAGAGGTGTCCTTTGTCTGGCCATGGGATCTGGGAGACAGGTTTGATTCTAAATCTGCCTTTTGCCTATAGGAGAGGAAAGGGTTGCTTCTCTAGGCAGCTTAAAGCAGGGGTCTCCAACCTTGGCCACTTTTTAAGACTTTTGGACTTCGACTCCCAGAATTCCTCAGCCAGCAAAGTTGAAATCCACAAGTCTTAAAGTGGCCAAGGTTGGAGACCCCTGGCTTAAAGGAATTATGGATATTTTAAATTTGGGTCACTCTGAGTAAGGCCAATTAGATAGGTAGAATAGATAGAATTCTTTATTGGCCAAGTGTGATTGGACACACCAGGAATTTGTCTTGGTGCAAATGCTCTCAGTGTACATAAAAGAAAAGATACATTTGTCAAAAGTCAAGAATCATCAGGTACAACACTTAATAATAGTCATAGGGTACAGTAGAATAGAATAGAAGGATATAGGAATAGAATTTAAATAGAATGGGATGGGATGGAATGGGGTAGAGAATAGAATAGAATAGAAATTAGAATAGAATATAAAATAGAATAGAATATAAAATAGAATAGAATAGAACAAAACAGAACAGAATTCTTCATTGGCCAGGTGTGATTGGACACACAAGGAATTTGTCTTTGGTGCAAAAGCTCTCAGTGTACCTAAAAGAAAAGATACATTCATCAAGAGTCAAGAATCATAAGGTACAACACAATGATAGTCATAGGGTACAGTAAGCAATCAAATCATACTAGGAAGCAGTCCATATAAATCATAAGGACACAAGTGTTGAAGTTACAGTCCTACAGTCACAGATGGGAGGGGAAGGGTGATAAGGACTGATGAGATGATTAATAATAATAGTAGTGCAGACTTTGTAAATAGTTGGACAGTGTGGAGGGAATTACTTGTTTAGCAGAGTGATGGCATTCAGGATTATTTATTATTTCGTAATGGCGGTTTTTATGGCATTTGATTTGCTTGATTGTAATTCTCTTACAATTCACACACACCACCAGGTTAATCTTGGTGGTAACGAAGTGATTGAAACAAACCAATAAATCGAAAAGTGTACTCAGAAATGAGTGAAAAAGTATTGTGATGGGTTGCCCTTTGCTTTTTGATCTGAGACTTAAGAATCAGGCTAGAAAAGGTGTGGGGAAAACAACTTAAGTTCCTTTCGCTTTGCCACAGGACTAGAGCTAGGCAGTCCCTGACTTAACGACCGCAACTGAGCCCAAAATGTCTGTCGCTAAGTGAGCCTTGCCCCATTTTACCACCTTTCTAGCCACTGTTATTAAATGAATCTGTCAACTCATAAAACATTTTGTATACACGTTTTATAGTTGTCAACAGAAAGAAGAGGGGGGGGAGTTTCAAAGAGCAGGCAGCAGTGTGGAATCGAAAGTACATTGCATTCATATTTTCTTCAGAGATTGATACATGTTCGTTGTTGGGATTCTGGCAATTAAATCCTGAGTCTCAAGCCAAACTTCCAAAAGTAAACAGGATTTATTGGGAGTTAACATGTCTGGCATTGCCTGGGTGCGGCCGACTCTGAGACACATCATTCATTGTCACCCTTGAGCCTGGTTTTCCCCCACCCCTCTGGGTGTATCATAATTCATATTCTCCAATGGGACACATCCATAGCCAAGAGTCATCAATCATGCTCTCCAGTTAGATATTTGCACAGCCAAAACTTCAGTCACCTACTTACAATCTCTGAAAAACTGTTGCCGACATACCAGCCGATGGGCTGGGCTGTGCATCTCTCCCCATTCACTGTATCCATTATCCACTCAGAGCTTCCACAGGAGCATATTGGTTTTATATTTAAGCCAACTCTCAGCTTAGTCAGGGTCCTCCAGGTGTAGTAAAAAGGGACATCAGATCCTATTTCTGTGTCCCTGGCTGGTCGGTCTCCTTCCTCCATCTTTTCATCTTGTTCTTGTGTACTCTTAAGAGTTGTTGTGGTTAGCCAGCAACAGGTGTGGACAGCTGAGGAGAGCGAGGACTCAGATGAGGGGCCAGGACCATTAGGGAGTGGACTGCTGCCTCCAGAGATTGTGGGGGCTGGCAGCAGCGATGAGGTTCCCGAGGAGCCTGTGCCAAGTGCACGTGCGTGCAGGATTGCTCAGAGGAAAGAGCAGCTACAACAGCACGGGCGACTCAGGAGTAAGGCTGCAAGGTAATGGCACCTCCTTCAAGAAGATAAAAGCCAGCTGTGAAGCGAATGTACTTTGCAGAAGGCAAAGACGTTTTGAAACTCCAGCCTCGTGGACATTCCAGTATCCTGAGTTTGTATTTGAAAATTCTTGTGTTGCAAATTATTTCTTGTCTGTTATCTTTTGGCAAGCCTCGCACAGTTTGGCCAGGCTTGTGCTTATCCCAGCTAATTATTTTGCAAAAGCATTACAAGGTTTCTGTTCTTTTGGATTGTGTTTGATTTGTTGGAAAAGGGTGTGGGTCAGAACAAGAGTCCTTGTTCTTGCCATAACCTCCATTCCTCGATCTGAGTCGGCGGGCTTGGGGCACATGTCCATTCAGAGGACGGCGAGAGTCGTCCCCTCCCTCCGTTCTCTCGGCCTCTGGCGCTGCTTCTCTCCCGACCTTAAGTGTATCCTCACGAGAGGATACATTTTGTTTTACCTGTTCCAGGTGTGTCTTGATGTACAGAAAAGACAAAGAATCCAGGTATTCTCCATGTTTATTCAGCTGAGTAAAGGCGGGCTTCCCTTAGCAAGGGGGAACCTTGAACACACTTGGGGACACACATTTACACATTTGCCTCTGTCTACTTCATCCAGAAGCACCGGCGCACTGCACCCAGGCAAGCGTGGCACACTCTAGATAAGATAAAGAAGTGCAGAAACAGCCACCCGCGGCCCCTGGAGGTCCTCCAAGGACATTGGGTGTCATCTCAGGGACTTGGGGTGAACTTTCCATGACCTTGAAGGCCTGTAGAGTCAACGGTCACATGGGCACAAGGTGCTCCCTTCAAGACTTTCAACAGAAACCTTAGATTCCTGGTCAACAGTTTTCCCTTTTAAGTACGCAGAGTATATCTATGGTTATAGAGGCGGTTGGTTTAGCCTGGCAAGATTCAGTCTGTAGGCAAAGAATAGCAAAAGAAACTATTCCGAAGTAACTCCCTGTGTCACTTTCGGCCGGCTGGGCAATTCAGGGAATTGAAAGTCCACCTGTCTTAAAAGTTGCCACGGTTGAAGAGGGGCCCGATCTAAAAGTCTTGCCTGACGAGAAGCAGAACCTGACCGTCGGTTGGTTTCTCCCCAGGTGATGGTCATGCCGGAAGGTGCAGAAACCGTCTCCAGACCGAGTCCTGACTACCCCATGCTTCCTACCATCCCTCTCTCGGCCTTCTCCGACCCGAAGAAGTCCAAACCATCCCATGGCTCAAAGGTGAGTCCCTTTGGAGCACAGGCCGTCCTCGGCGTACGGCCGTAATTGAGCCCAAAATGTCTGTCGTTAAGCAAGCTTTGCCCCCGTTTCACGACTTTTCTGCCGTCATTAAGTGAATCACTGGAGTTGTTCAGCGAGTCACTCGGCTGTTCAGCAGCATCCCCGTTGAGACGTTGTTGATCAGAAGGTCGCAAAAGAGACATTGCAACCGTCATAAATACAAATCTGTTGCCAAGCGTCTGAATTTTGAATGTGCGGCCACAGGAACACTGCAATGGTCATAAGTGTGGGAAAACTGTCATAAGTCACTTGCTTCATTCCCATCGTAACTTCGGTCACTCAATGAAAAATATTAACAGAGGCCGTGTGTGTGTGTGTGTGTGTGTGTGTGTGTAAATGACGCTTTTCAGCCAAAAAAAGGAAAATTGGAAATTATGATCCTAAAATACATCCATAAAATAAAAATATAGTGGTTATGGAGAATCTCAGTCATCCAGGTCACGGTGGTTCCAAAGTTTTCAAGAAGCAACTGGACTTTTCTTGGCTTTTCTTGGAAGACTTTTCACTTCTCACCCAGGGAAACGTCTTCCAAGAAAAGCCAAGAAAATTCCAGTTGCCTCTTGGAAAAGAGAAAGAAGAAAGCACCCTTGGCGCTTGGAATGGTTAATTCTTGAAAACAGCTTCTAATACAGTGGTCGCCAACTGGTGGGCCGGGGACCATTGCTGGTCCGTGAGGAAATGTTGGTGGTCCGCAGAGAAATGTCCCCTCCAAAGCAATTAATCCAGGCTGCGCAGGAACACAAGGCCACCCTTCGGCTACTCCCTTACCCGGAGTAGAGCCACGTGAGCTGGAACTGGGAGGTAAGACCAACGGCAGGGGAGGGAAATCCGCCCCGGGGTGGCTTGCTGACGTCGGTGGGAAAGTCGGTCCCATATTCCAGAGCTGCAGGAGTCACAGGACTGGCCCTTTGGCCGTCCTGGAGCAGCTGTTACAATCCATGGCAGGCCAGTGCACCCAGGTGGAGGAGCAGCTGCTCCAGGATGACCAAAGGGCCACTCCTGTGATTACTGCAGCTCTGGAACATGTGACCGACTTTCCCACCAACGTCAGCAAGCCCCCGTTAGTCAAAATTCACATTCGTGGTCCGTGGGATTTAAAGCTATGAGTTTGGTGGTCCCTGAGGGCCAAAAGGTTGGAGACCCCTGGTCTAATGAAGACTTGAATGTCCATTTAATTAGTGACGTAATAAGAGTCCTGAAAACTCTTTATTAATGGAGAAAGAGAGAGAGAGAGTTTACCGTGGGCAATAAAAAATTGGAGAAAAGCAGAGCATGGCTGTTTTCTTGCAGTTGAAAAGTCCCGACGTGGAAAAAAACAGATCCAACTTTTTACTCTCATTCCAAAGGGCAGGATGAAACCGTCGACCCATATTTCTTAATAGCTGGAGCTGTTCAGAAAGGGTGTTGAGGTACCTTGAGTGTGAAAGGGTTTATACAAGCCACAGTTTAGCTACAGGGTGAGCGGATTCGCACACCATTTTATGCAGGTGATACGTTATTTTCTTTGATAAGTCTGCCTGCTTGGGTGCTTTTCTTGCCTTGACCTGGTGGCAGTTTTGGCAAAAGCACATGTCCCAACAAATCCACCCCCATTCGTCTCTAGCCGCTTCTCTCAGAGTAAAAAAAAAGATTTATTAGGAATGGCCTTGTTGGCGTTAGCTGGGTGCAGCCGACACTAAAATACACCATTTCCCCCCTTGTCCCTGGTCTGTTTCAAACTAATTGTCTCTGATAAGAATGAGCCTTGCCAAGAACACTGGATAAAGTTGACAAAGCGTCTCCAAACACCAACCAAGATATTCCAAACATCCACAAGGCTTGAGTGCAAAAACTTCCTTGCTTCCTGCAAAGAACTCCGGTTTCTCAGCTGGCTTTTATCCCTTAAGGGAGGGGCCATCATCTTGCAGCCTTACTCTTGAGTTGCTGGTACTGCTGCTTTGTACGAGCAGCCCTGTGCGCACGCGCACTGGGCACAGGCTCCTCGGGGGCCTCTTCCTCACTGATGCCAGCCTCAACCATCTCCGACGGCAGCGCTCCACTCCCTGACGGTCCTGGCCCCATCCCTGCCTCACACGCAGGCCCCTCATCTGAGTCCTCGCTCTCCGAGACCTCAGCCATCCGCACCTGCTGCCGGCGAACCACAACAGACACATCCATAGCCAAGAGCCATCAATCATGCTCTCCAGTAATATTCTTGTGCGCCAACAGCTTCGGCTGCCAAGGTGATTATCTGAAGCATTTAAGGAATGCACTGCTTTCCCCCCTCACTCCCTTTCTGCTGGCAACTAAAAGGACCAAAGGAGTATATATAATTATTTAGTTGACAGCAGGTTTTCAAAAGCAAAGATCCATAATTAAAACAGAAGCACCCGTTAGCTTTGCAGGAGTCGGCTTCTTATTTCATCGAGTGACATTGACGCTGCAAAGCGTGACTTAACAACCGCTTTTTTCACACTCAACGTCCGTTGCGACATTCCCCATGGTCACGTGGCCCAAAATTTCCGACAGTGGGGCCAAACTGGCTCACATTTACGACGGTCACAGTGTCTCGTGTGTGTGTGTGTGTTGCATGCTCCCCTTTAGCAGCCTTCCGGCAAGCCGAGTCCACGGGGAAGCCAGATTTTCACCTTCACGACCGTGTTACTTGCCCTTACTACCTGCAGGGTTTCGTGTAACCGCGGCTAGAGAGGTCGTAAAATGGGACGGAGCGCGACTTAAATAGCAACAGAAGTTTTGGGCTCGGTTTTGTGGGGGGCGGGTGTAAGTTGGGGACTGCTTAGACTGGGCAGCTCCTTTTACGAGGCAATTCAAGGCGCGTGCTCCGTTTCCCGGTGGTCTGATTGGGTGTTTTAGTTGTTAGCCATCCAAACCAGCATCATCTACGCCGGGTCTCAACGGTTACTTTGCTTGTGGACTTCCAGAATCTCCAGCCAGCTATGCTGGCTGGAGGATTCTGGGAGTTGAAGTCCACAAGCCTTAAAGTGCCCAAGTTTGGGGACCCCCGATCTACGCCAAGGCGATTCTGTAAGTAATGATTCGGTCTTTCTCAGCCCACCCAGGGACCGTACAAAGTCTGGGTTTTGTCCCCAAAGTTAACCTCTGTTGATGCAATTTTGTGCCCTTGCAGGAATTGGGGATGTCTAGTTTAATGGACGCGGTGGTTCAGGGGCTAAGATGCTGAGCTTGTCGATCAGAAAGCTTGGCAGTTTGGCGGTTCGAATCCCTAGTGCCGTGTTCACGGAGTGAGCTCCCATTCCTTGTCCCAGCTTCTGCCACCCGAGCAGTTTGAAAGCACGTAAACAAATGCAAGTAGAAAAATAGGGGACCCCTTTGGTGGGAAGGGAACAGCGTTCCGTGCGCCTTCAAAGGTGTTGAGTCATGCCGGCCACGTGACCACGGAGACGTCTTCGGACAGCGCTGGCTCTTTGGCTTTGTAATGGAGATGAGCACCGCCCCCTAGAGCCGGAAACGCCTAGCGCAGATGTGCGAGGGGAGCCTTTAGTTTAATGGAAAAGGGGGGACTGGGGGGGACAGGATGTCAGGCTTCCAATATCTCAGGGGCTGCCACAAAGAAGAGGAGGGGGTCAACCTATTCTCCAAAGGGTCTGAAGGCAGGACAAGAAGCAAGGGATGGAAATTAATCCATAGATTATAGACTGAGTGAAACCAGGCTCAATAGCAGGAACTGGGAGTCTTAGTGGATAACCAGCTAAATAGGAGCCAGCCATGCGCAGTGGCAGCCAAAACAGCTAATGCAATCCTAAGTGGCATTGATAGAGGGATACAATCGAGATCAAGTGCGGCACTAGTACCACTCTATAAAGCCTTAGTAAGGCCACACCTGAAATATTCTGCATCCAGTTTTGGTCACCACACTATAAAAAAGACTCAGAGACTCTAGAAAGAAGGCAGAGAAGAGCAACCAGGATGATGAGGGGACTGGAGACTAAAACATATGATGAACGGTTGCAGGAACTGGGCCTGGCTAGTCTAGGGAAGAGAAGGACCAGGGGAGACAGGAGAGCAGTGCTCCAATATTGGAGGGGCTGCCCCAGAGAGGAGGAAGGCTATTTTCTAAAACACCCAAAGGCCAGACAAGGAATAAAGGATGGAAACCGACCAAGGAGTGATTCAGCCTGGAAATAAGGAGGAATTTCCTGACAGGGAGAACAGTCAACCCATGGAATAGAAGTTGCCTTTGGAAGTTGTGGGAGCTTCATCCCTGGGGGCTTTCAAGAAGGGACTGGACTGCCATCTGTCAGAAATGGTGTTGGGTCTCCTACTTGGGGGAGCGGGGGGTTGGACTAGATGACCTTTCAACCATGTTGTTCTCTTCATTTCTCCCCGGTGCCTAGGAGGTGAACAAAGAGGGGGGCAAACTCTCCAAGCCCCACAAGGTCACCCGCGAGCATCGGGAGCGGCCCCGGAAGGACTCGGAGAGCAAAGCCTCCTCTCGGGACCCGGAACGAGAAGCCGGCAAGGCGGCCAAGGAGCCCTCCAAGAAGCACGCCACCGAGAACAAGGGGCCGAAGGAGGAGAAGCCCCTGCCCAAGGCCGCCCTGAAGGAGGCCAAGCTGGCCCTGAAGGAGCACAAGCTGGAGAATGCCTCACCCAAGGGGGCACCCCCGGCCCCCGAAGGGAAGCCCTCCTCGGCCAAGCGGCCCCTGGCGGTGGAGTCGCCCAAGCCCATGGTCAAGAAGCTGAAGAAGAACAGCTCGAAGGGGGCCAAGACCCTCCCCACCAACACCCACCGGGCCCCCAACCCTGCCGCCCCCACCAACCCTGCCAACCCCACCTCCTCCTCCTCTTCCTCCTCCTACGCGGAGAAGAAGCTGCCCAAGGAGAAGGGGCCCAGCGCCAAAGCCGAGAAGCCCAAGCCGGAGAGTGAAGCCAAAGCCGCCAAGAAGCCCGTGGAGGTGGCCGTAGCCGAGGAGTCCAACTCGGAGGACGAGGCCTCGCTCAAGTCCGAGGTGAGGGCTGGCCCCGGCTGCCCACTCCCTCGTCCTGGCCATTTGTTGTGGGGGGGTTTTGCCCAGGGCAAAGAAATTGACTGGATGAGCGAGCAGGCTGGTGGGTGGGTGAGTGGATGGAGGGACAGAGGCAGAGGTACCCCACTGCTGCCAGTGTAACAACCGGTTTGCTAATCGCCCGCTTTGCTGCATGCGTGTGCACAGCTTTCGAAACTGCTTCCCTTCAACGTTGCTTCGGGGAAGTAACCCAGCCAAGGCGTGGCAATCCACTCTGCCGCGGGAATCAGCTGAGCAGGTATAGGTGGGTGCAGCACAGGAGCAGACGGAGCAAAGCGGCTCGGAGCCAGCTGCTCATCGGAGCTAGGGGTTCGCCTGAACCGGTCCCAACCAGGAAAATAGATGGATAGATGGGGGAATGAATGGGTGGATGGATGGATGGATGGATGGATGGATGGATGGATGGATGGATGGAGTGAGTGGGCGGATGGATGAGTGAGTGAATGGGTGGGTGGGTGAATGAGTGGATAGATGGGTGAGTGGATGGATGAGTGAATGGATGGATCGATGGATGAGTGGATGGATGGATGAGTGGATGGATGGATGAGTGGATGGATGGATGGATGGAGTGGACGGATGGATGGATGGATGAGTGGATGGATGGATGGAGTGGACGGATGGATGGATGAGTGGATGGATGGATGGATGGAGTGGATGGATGGATCAATGGATGAGTGGATGGATGAGTGGATGGATGGATGGATGAGTAGATGGATGGATGAGTGGATGGATGGATGGATGGAGTGGATGGATGGATGGATGAGTGGATGGATGGATGGATGGATGGTGGATGGATGGATGAGTGGATGGATGGATGGATGGATGAATGAATGGATGGATCGATGGATGAGTGGATGGATGGATGAGTGGATGGATGGATGAGTGGATGGATGGATGGATGGATGAGTGGATGGATGGATGGATGGATGAGTAGATGGATGGATGAGTGGATGGATGGATGGATGGACGGATGGATGGATGGAGTGGATGGATGGATGAGTGGATGGATGGATGGTGGTGGATGGATGGATGGATGGATGAATGAATGGATGGATGGATGGATGGATGGATGGATGAGTGGATGGATGGATGAGTGGATGGAGTGGATGGATGGATCAATGGATGAGTGGATGGATGGATGGATGGATGGATGGATGGATGGATGGATGGATGGAGTGGACGGATGGATGGATGGGTGGGTGAGTGAATGGATGGATGGAGTGGAATGGTGGTGGAATGGATAGATGGGTGAGTGGATGGATGAGTGGATGAATGGAGTGGGTGGATGGATGGATGGGTGGTGGAATGGAAGGGGGGATGGTTGGGGGTGAGAGGATGATCTGAGAAGGAAGGGGAGAGGCAGGGCAGTCTCTGTTTTATTGACATTCTTCTCTCTTCTTCTCCCTTTTCTGGGGGCGGCAAAGTCTGCCATATCCAGTCCTTCCAACTCCAGTTCCAGCTCTGACTCCAGCTCTGACTCGGATTTCGAGCCCTCTCAGAACCACAGCCAAGGTGCGTGGCCTTCGGTCGCGTGCCCCTTCCCTTCCGAACTCTTGCCTTGGAGGAAGCCTGAGTGGCAGGCCCCTATCAGTCTAAGCAGCCTCACCCCCACACACAGCCCAGCCAGCTCTGAATGCTGAAAGGGGCCCTTAAAGCACCTGCATTCTCTAGTAGGTTGGGGGGCACTCACAGCCCCTGTCCTGCAGCTGAGAGCCGGGTCCTCCCACATGGCCATTCGGCACGTTGATCTCGTAGCTCAGTGGACTTCAACTCCCAGGATTCTGGCCGGAGTTTGTCCCAGCTTCAAGAAAGCAACCCTCTTCTTGGCCTTCTCTGCGGATCTGTGCCGGGGAGAAAATATCTGTCATTCATGGCCTCCAGAAGTATCGATGATCAGCCCTGGGCAATTGTTCCTTGCAGGGTTTGAAAGAGGGGTCAGAGAGTCAATCTACTTTAAGAATGAACAGAGGAGGAGGGATATGACATCTGCAATCTACAACACAGTCCTTTCAGCCGTTCCAAGAAGGCTCCACCCCCATCTGCACCACTCAGGTGATCCTTAAGACACAGATAAGCCTCCAAGCGGCCTCAACGACTCTCTAAAAAGGATGCAAATGACCAGCTTTGTCTGCAAGGAGTATAAATCCCCTTCCCTTCCCCACCATCCAGTCAGAGCTGAAGAAGCTTCTTCGACGAGAAGAGAAACGTCTTCAAGCAAAAACGAAGGAAGTCCAGTTGCCTCTTGGTTTAAAAAAGAAAAGCAGCACCTTTGGGACTTCACTTTGTTTCTGTCCTTGTGAAAAGGAGTCTTGATGTTCTGTCGCGAGGGGCGGTAAACGTTTTGCTGGATTTGTTCACGTCTTCCAAGGAATAAGGGCCTTTGGGAGGTTAATTTCTCTTTGTGAGCCAGGCCCAGTTGGAATCCAGTTCCGTCAAAACAGCTGGCACTCCTTAACGTCAAACTCTTGTGTGATGTCCTGCAAAGGGGCATTCAGTCATTCATTCAGTAGCTAAAGTCATTTGTCATTGTCCCAAAGGTGCTTTTTTTTTTTCCCAAGAAGCAACTGGACTTTCTGGTTTTTTCTTTCAAAAACGTTTCCCTTCTCGTCCCTTTGAGACGACTGACAGCGAGAACAATTAACCAGCGGGACGACTTGCCTCCAGAAGTTCTGAATGCTCCAACATTGGGTGTTTTTAAGAAGATATTTGTCTGAAACTGTCTAGTCTCCTGCCTGAGCTAGAAGACCTCCAAGCCCCCTTCCGAGTCTTGTTATTCTACGTTCTACGATGGGAGGCTGGGGCCAGACCTTACTCTGGAGCAGGGGTCCCCAAACCTGGCCACTTTAAGACTTGTGGCTGGAGAATTCTGGGAGCTGAAGTCCACAAGTCTTCCAAGTGGCCAAGTTTGAAGGCCTCTGCTCTAGAGCACCAGGACGGGTGGAGATGGCAGTAGCAGCGAGAGGGGACGCTTTCGTGCGGGCGCACCACTTTCACAGATGCGGCTATGCAACTGTTGGAAGGACAAAGCATAGAAATGAATTGGTTTTCATATTTGCAAGTACAATCTAGATTTGATAACACAGCCTGGTTCCTAACGGGCCGTAGCCCAGCACCAAGCTGCAGACTGGGAGTTAGGATGCCCCAAAGGGCGGGCACTGCAAGAAATGGCCTTTAAAAGGCCTTCCTTTATTTAGGAAATCACAAAAGAGTTTGATGTTAAGGAGCAACCAGCCGTTTTGACAGGACTGGGTTCAAATTGGGGCTGATCGATGAAGGTAAATTAACCTCACAAAGGCGCTTTTTTCCAAAGCCAACTGGGACCCCGAGCCCTGAAGTAAAGGCAAGGATAGAGGCAGCTGGAACAGCGTTTCTTCAGAATGAAAAAGGCCTCTTGCAGTCACGCCATGAGCCTAAGATGAAAACCCGGCTTGGCAGATGCTCCCATCTTTTCTCTCCTGGCTCTACGGAGCCGAGAGTTGAACTCTTGAGAGAAAGCCACCGGAAGAGACTACAAGCATTTGAAATGTGGATTTACAGGCGGGCGTTGTGTATAAGTTGGGTTGACAAAATCAAACAATGAGGTGATAAGCCACTGGCGAAAGCCAAGAGAAATCATCAAAATCCTTAAAAAGCGGAAATATTTAGAATATTTTGGACATGGGGTGCAACCCCTGGAAAAATACGGCATCCTTCACTTAATCCTCCCAGAAAAGATTGAAAGCAAACAAAACTCCAAGCAGAAGAAGAATATCATGGCTTCAAAATCTAATTTTGTCTGGTTTTAGACAAAACTCAGCAGCCCTTTTTCGTGTGACTATTGATAAATATCGGATCACCAACATGATTGCCAACATGCGATGATGTATACAGCAGAAGAAGAAGTGGAAGGAGGAGGAAAAGGAAAAGAGAGAAAGAAAAAAATAAAAAGAATGAGGATGAGGTGGAGAAGGATCAGAAGACAGAAAAAGGAAAACAAGAGAAAGGAAAGAAGGAAGGAAGGAAAGAAAGGAAAGGAAGGAAGGAAGGAAAGAGAAAGAAAAAAGAAAGAAAAAAGAAAGAAAGATAGATAGATAGATAGATAGATAGATAGATAGATAGATAGATAGATAGATTAACCTGCACAGGGTTGGATCTTTGCTGTCTCTGGAGACCAAGAATACCAGAAATTTTCTCCCCAGCAAAAAGAAATTTGCAGAGAAGGCTAACAAGGGGGGTGGTTTCCAAGCCAGGCAGAAGAGGCGGTTTTGCCAAATCTTTGCCATACCCAACCGGGGGGGGATCAGTAAACCTGGCAAAAGGGGAGACTTCACAGCACTGACTTGATCAGCCTTGGCAGAGTTTCCCCACCCAGATGCCAGGGCAAAAGGGGAACCCGGGCCCAGCCTTCCAAGAGTACCCAGGCCACCCTTGACTTACGGCCACAATCGAGCCCAAAATGTCTGTTGCTAAACGAGACCTTGGTTAGGGGCCTTTCCTCCCTCTTTGAACCACCTACCTTGCCCTAGTAGAATCACCGCCATTGTTCAGCCGGTCACACAGTCGTTTAGCAAATCTGCCTGTCCCAGTCGTCAGAGGCTCATGAGCCCTGGGACACTGCAACCGTCATAAAGGCGAGTTGGTTGCCAAATGTTTGAATCAGCAGCTCGAACTGCCCTCGGAAGCAGACCGATGCACAATGGCAGAGGAGGGGTGTTTAACCCCTCAGGGCCCTCTCCCCAAAGACTGCTCTCGGGGCCGCACTGTGGTTCTGAACAGACTTCAAGGGTGGGCCCAGGTAGAGCATTGCGCCAGGCTGCCTCGCCAGCGGGCGTGAGGACGCAAAGGCAGCCGGGCCACCTGCGCCCAAGCCCTGAGAAGGACCCCACTTGGGCTGCCCTGGGCCTGCCACGGTTTCCTCCCAGCCCCAAACCCCCTGCTCCTTCCCCCCTTTGTTTTTCCCAACGGCTGGGCTTTCTCTTCGCAGGGCCGCTGCGTTCCATGGTGGAGGACCTGCAGTCGGAAGAATCGGACGACGATGACAGTTCCTCCGGGGAAGAGGTGGCAGTGAAGTCCACCCCCATCAGCAGAGAGGCCAGGTGAGAGTGGGGAAGGTGGGATGGAAAATGAAATGGGACAGGACAGGACAGACAGAACAGAACAGAATAGAATAGAATAGAAAATAGAATAGGGCAGAGCAGAGCAGAGTAGAGTAGAGTAGAATACTGGAATGAAGAAAAGAATAGAATAGAAGTAAGAATAGAGCAGAACAGAATAGAATAGAAAATTAGAACAGAACAGAATAGAATAGAATATTATTTATTATTAATTTGACTTGTAGAATAGAAAATAGAATAGAAATATAGAACAGAATAAAGAATAGAATAGAATAGAAATAGAAGAGAAAATAGAAAGAATAGAATAGAAAAATAGAATAGAAGAGAAAATAGAATAATATAGAAATATAGAATAGAATAGAAATATAGAATAGAAAATAGAATATTGAAAAATAGAATAGAATAGAAAATAGAATCGAATAGAGACTAGAATAGAATATTGGAATATAGAATAGAATGCAGAATAGAATAGAATATGGAATTGAATCGAAATTCGAAAATGGGACAGGACAGAATAAAATAGAAAAATAGAACAGAACAGAAAAGAATGGGACCTTGGAGGTCTTCTAGTCCAGCCCTCTGTTCAAGCAGGAGAACCATTAGAGGTACGACCTCTGCCTGCCTTTTCTCCCACTGCACGGGCTCTACTCCCCCCACCTCTACCCCAACTTCTCCCCTAATTCCCAACCGTCCCTTTTTCAGGCTCAGCCACAGCGACAGCGACACCGACAACAGCGCTGACTCCTGCCTGCCAAGTCGAGATACGCCACCCAGGCAGAAAGGGCCCTCTGCTAACAATAAGGTCAGCATCCTTCCGCTACGAAGGCCGGCAGCCTCCAGCCCTGTGAACCAGCTCAGCTGTGCCAGGCCCTGGATCCAGGGTCAGAGGAAAGCTATCCAGCCCAAAGATTTGGGAGGTTCTTCCCTAGCGAGAAACGGAATTGGACAACTCTCCGTGCCAGCTTGCCATGGCTAACCCGGTCCGTCCATCTCACCTTGGCCATCTTGCTGTGGTCGACTCACCACGGAGAACTCCAGACACGGGATAACTCAGCGCAATAAATGCTACCTGTCCCTGTTTTCTTTCACGTATGATTTCCATTGGCCAAAAATGGAAATGATGTTGAAGAAACAGTGGCAGATGATAACTCAAAGGTGCCTGTTTTTTTTCCCAAGAGGCCACTGGACTTTCTAGTTTTTGTTCTTTGAAGACGTTTTGCTTCTCCTCCAAGAAGCTTCTCAGCTCTGACTGGATGGTGGGGAAGGGAAGGATTTATACTCCTTGCAGACAGCTGGTCATTTGCGTCCTTTTAGAGGGTTGTTGAGGCCACCTGGAGGTTTATCTGTGTCCTCAGGGTCACCTGATTAGTGCTAATGGGGCTGGAGCTTTTTTGGAACTGCTGAACGGACCGTGTTGTAGACTGGAGACAGGTGATGTCCTCAACAGTTCCTAGAAGGCTCCACCCCCATTTGCACCCTCAGGTGACCCTGAGGACACAGGAAAACCTCCAAGTGGCCTCAACGACCCTCTCAAAGGATGCAAATGACCAGCTTTGTCTGCAAGGGGTATAAATCCTTCTGCCACGCTTCCAAGCAACAGACCCAACGCAAGCAGCACTCTGCGGCCAAGCTGTTCCTCAAAGTCCAAATTTATTAGGCACATCATATTGGCACATCTCGTGAAAACCTGACTCTGTTTTCCCCGCCCAAATTAAAAGTCTTCCCCCAGTCCACCTGTCTTGTCACAGGTCCGATCTGGTCTCCGTCCACACTCCAGTTGTTTTCAGTCCAGGCCTCCCTGGCACCCGGTGAGAACCTCCTTGGTTCCCAGGAAAATAATTTTATCTTGGCTACACGTCCCCAGCTATCTGTACCTCCCCCTTCCCATTCCCATAACAGCTCCAACCAGCTCTGCTGTGGCAGCCCTGAAGGTGCTCCAAAATGGCTTCAGAGGTCGGCACCTTCCCTTCCCCACCATCCAGTCAGAGCCAGAGAAGCTCCTTGGATGAGAAGGGAAACCTCTTCAAAGGGAAAACCAGAAAGTCCAGTTGCCTCTTTAAAAAAAAAAAAGCACTCTGGAGATGGTGGCAGATCAGCTGTTCACCTGAAAATACAACTCCTCCGTTTGAGTCCTTTTACTTTTTCAGTTTTGTGCGTATAAGATCCTAGCTGCAGTTATTATAAGTATGATTCAATATGTGAACCTTATTTTATATTCATACGCACGCAGGCACGCACGCAGGTACGTACATACGTACGTATACGTATGTATGTATGTAAAAGAAGAAACACATCCTGTGATCTCTGGAGCTCAAAATTATATTTATTGTACTTACTAAGCTTTCGTCAGCCTCTGCTGACATGCTCAGGGTATTAAGCTACCATTACAGAGATCTCTGCCTTTATATATCATTAATCAATTTAGCCCTTGCACACTTAATAGGCCCTTCCAATCGCCTCCCACCTGTAATTAACTTTTTTGCTTCAGTCATGTTAGTCAAAGGAGGCTTATCTCTTGTTGTTGCTTCCTCCCTTGTCATATAATTTATATTTCTATTTATCTATCTATCTATCTATCTATCTATATATCTATCTTATATATATATATATTATAATCTTTTTCCTGATTCTTCACCCGCTCCTTTTCCGCTTTCCCACTCAGGTATCTGGCAGAAAAAGTCCAGAGTCCTGCAATAAACCCGAGAAGATCTTGAAGAAAGGGACTTACGACAAGGTACGTCTCTCCAACGGATTGGGGAGGAGGCTGTGGAGTTGAAGGGGTGGGGTTGGAGACAAGTGGGCTCCTTTGCAGCTCACCTGTCTCGGATGGGGTGCTCTGGGCACGGGGGGCCCTCTTCGCCCTGGCAGCTTCTTCCCGGAGGCAGTCCTTCCTGCTGTTGCTGATTGGCTGATGACCACGCCAGTCAATCGCCAATCAAAGCAGGGGGTGGTGGAGTGTCCGACCCGAGGGTGGGGTGTCTCCCCCTTTTGCCGCAACGCAGAAGCGGCCCGATGCAGCCTGTGGGAAAAGGGGAATGTCAGGATTCCGGCAGTTACCCCAATTAAATCCTGAGTCTTGAGCCAAACTTCCAAAACTTTAAAAAGATTTATTGGGAGTTAACATGCCGGCACTGCCTGGGTGCAGCTGACTCTGAGGCACATAATTCATTGTAACCCTTGACCCTGGTTTTCCCCCACCCCTCTGGGTATATCATAATTCATATTCTCCAATGGGACACATCCATAGCCCAGAGTCATCAATCATGCTCTCCAGTTAGAATTGTGCACGGCAGCAACTTCAGTCACCTAGTTACTATCTTTGAAAACATTTATGGAATGCACTTTCGGTTTGCAAGCTGCTGCACTGCTCCCCCCTCCGTTTCTGTTGGCAACTCTAAAAAGACCAGAGAAATACTTCATGAGTCGACAGGGAAACTGGGTGTGGCAAGCCAAAGAAATAACAGGGCGGTCCTCGGCGTAACGACCGCGTTGCTAAGCGGGTGCAATCCTTGGGTGAGCCGGGGCCTGATTTCCCAACCTTCAATTCCCTTGCGGCGGTTCAGCAAACGGCACAGTCGTGAAGCGAACCATGCAGTCATTAAGCAAATCGTTAAGTGCAGTCGTTAAGTGAATACGACTCTTTTCCCCCTCACCCCCCCTCCCAATTCATTTTGCTTGTTGGAAACCAGCCGGGAAGGATGTACATGGCCATTGTGTCACACACACACACACACACACACACCACTGCATCCATCATAAGTGTACGCTGGTTGCCAGCACCCGAATCTTGATCCCATGACCTCAGGGAGTTCTGCAGTGGTCATAAGCGAGAGGACTGGTCATAATTCCCTTTCCTAACTAACCTGGTCTTCTTTCCCCCATCCTTCCTTCCCCTCCCCCCAGGCCTACACGGACGAGTTGGTGGAGCTCCACCGGCGGCTGATGGCGTTACGAGAGCGCAACGTGCTGCAGCAGGTGAGAAGGGTTTCTGGGGGTGCTCGGCCGCATCAGGGCAGCAGGGACCATTTCTCGCCAAGCTGGCGGTCTTGATGTGAGCCAGCCCTGTCAATCAGAGGGAGGCGGGGGAGATACATTGGAAAGAGTTGCCTGGCCCAGGGGTTGCAGGCTGGGCCCCCACGCTGCGACCGTCCTAAATACCAGCCACTTGCCAAAGCGCCCGAGTTTGGATCGCATGGTCCAGGGTTGAGCTGGGCTGTTCTCTTGCGGGCCTTTCATGACCCAACTAAGGAACATCATCAGTGCTAGAAGGGAGGGGGGTTTGTGGAGAGGAGGAGGAGGACACAGTGGGACCCTTGTTGCTCTTGGAGCTTGCTTGTCTTCTTGCAGACGTTTCATGACCCAACTAGGGAACATCACCGTTGCTCATGATGATGATCCCGCCCTCCCTCCTCCTCTCCACAGACCCCGTTCTCTTCTAGCAGTGATGATGTTCCCTAGTTGGGTCATGAAACGTCTGAACGAGAACAGCCAAGCTCATAGATGAGCCCACAGTTCTCCTCCTCCTCCCAAACCCTGCTTCCTCCTCGTACTGAGGATGTTCCCTAGTTGGGTCATGAAACGTCTGCAGGAAAACAAGCAAGCTCAACAAGCATTATAGGCCCTACAGTCATCCTCCTCTTCCTCCTCCTCCTCCCAAACCCTGCTCCCTCTTAGTACTGAGGATGTTCCCTAGTCAGGTCATGAAATGTCTGCAAGAAAACCACCAAGCTCAGAGGTCACCAAGGACCCCACAGTTCTCCTCCTCCTCCTCCTCCTTCACCACCACCCTACAAACCCC
>CM019148.1:374867988-374889639 GCA_009733165.1 Naja naja
CCTGGATCAGTTTCCATCCATTGTTCCTTGTCTGGCCTTTGGGCGCTTTAGAAAATAGCTTGACCCCCTCCTCCTCTCGGTGGCAGCCCCTCAAATACTGGAAGACTGCTATCCTGTCTCCCCTGGCCCTTCTCTTCACTACACTAGCCAGGCCCAATCCCTGCAACCATTTTTCATATGTTTTAGTCTCCAGTCCCCTAATTATCAGGGTGGGGGGTTGGACTAGATGACTATAAGGTCCCTTCCAACTCTGATTATCTGTTACCTGTTATCATCCTGGTTGCTCTTCTCTGCCCTCTTTCTAGAGTCTCAACATCTTTTTTATAGTGTGGTGACCAAAACTGGATGCAGGACTCTAGGTGTGGCCTTACTAAGGCTTTGTAGAGTGGTATTAGTACCTCCCTTGATCTCGACTGGCTCCCTCTGTTTGAATCCTTTCCTGATTTTAGCCTCACACCTGCAAGGTAGGCCAGGCTGGACCAGGCAACCACCATCAGCCAACCAGCCTTAGGTGGGCTGGTGAAAGGCTTTGAATTCAACAATCTAGTCTAAAGAAAAGAAGAATTAGAGGTGACATGACAGCAGCATTCCAGTATTTGAGGGGCTGCCACAAAGAAGGGGGGGGGTCAAACTATTCTCCAAAGCACCAGAAGGCAGGGCAAGAAGCAACGGATGGATGCTAATCAAAGAGAGAAGCAACCTGGAACCATGGAGGAAATTCCTTAACAATGAGGACAATTAGCCAGTGGAACTGCTGGCCACCAGAAGTTGTGAATCCTCCAACACTGGAAGTTTTGCAAGAAGAGATTGGACAGCCAACTGTCTGGAATGGGGATAGGACTAGAAGACCTCAGAGGTCCCTTCCAAGCTCTGGTACAGGCAGTCCTTGACTTATGGCCACAATGGAGCCCAAATTTCTGTTGCTAACTGAGGCGTTTTGTCCAAGTGAGTTTTGCCCCATTGTACGAGTTTGCTTGCCACCGATGTTAAGTGAATCGTCGCACTTGTTCAATTAGTAACCTGGTGGTTAAGTGGACTTGGCTTGTCAGAAGGTCGCAAAAGGGGATTCCGTCGGCCCCGGAACGTTTCAACCGTCATAAATACGAGTCAGCTACCAAGCGCCTGGATTTTGAAACATGACCAGGGCGCGCGCAGGGGTGTGGGTGGGGAAAGAGATATTGCAACCGTCTTATGATTTAGGATGAATGTATTTTTTATGATGGCAACTTGTGGCTTTTATGCACACTGAAAGCTTCTGCACCTGAGACAAATTCATTGTGTGTCCAATCACACTTGGCCAATAAGGAATTACCTTCTCTTCTCCTCTATTCCATATATTCTATCCTATCCTATCCTGCACTCTATTCTATATTTTATATATTTATCTTATTCTGCATTCTATTGTGCATTCTATTCTATATTTATTGTGCATTCTATTCTATATTCTCTATTCTATTCTGCATTCTATTCTATTCTATTCTATTTATATTCTATTCTATATTTATTCTGCATTCTATTCTATATTCTATTCTATTTTGCAATCTGTTCTATTTATATTCTATTCTGCATTCTATTCTAACTTTTATTCTATTCTGTGTATATTCTATTTTATATTCTATTCTATATTCTGCATTCTATTCTATTCTATATTGTATATATTTATTTTATTCTGCATTCTATTCTGCATTCTATTCTATTCTATATTTATTCTGCATTCTATTCTATATTCTATTCTATTCTGCATTCTATTCTATTCTATTTTCTATTCTATTTTATATTCTATTCTATATTTATTCTGCATTCTATTCTATTCTATTTTCTATTCTATTCTATATTCTATTCTAGACTCTATCGTATCTATTCTGCATTTTATTCCCTATTCTATTCTCTATATGCCTTCTGTCCACCCCCCAATTATATCCAAAAAGATGGATTGGAAAGGCTGGAGGGCGGGGGGGGGCGTTTTCAAAGGACATGATTGCAAAGCGCCCGGCTTCTCCGCAGGCTCCATAGGGAGGAGATTTTAGACCCGGCGCCGCCGCCTCCCGCCTTGGAAAGCCTGACCCAACAGCCCGACGCATGTCGTGCGCTTCAGAGGGAGGGAGGGAGGAGGGGGAACGGAACAGCTTTTGTTTGGTTTGGGAAGCTTTCTCTGCGTCGCCGGGGCAACCGTCGGCGGGAACCAATCGGGAGCCGAGCGCGTCGCCCGGGGCAACGGTTGTTACTCGGTCAACAATGCGGCGGTTCCCGGGATTAATTGCACATCTGCAGGCTTCGCTCCGGCTGCTGCGGCCCCCCTCCCGCCCTCTCTTGCACCCGGTGCTTTCGCTGCGCAACGGGAGGATTGCGCTCCATCCATTGCACCAAGTTGCGCGGGGGAAGCGAAAGCAGAGCAGTTCAAACTCTCCCCCCCTCGCCGCTGTCCCCTGTCCGGATTTTCCCGGAGCGGGAGGGATGATGACCCCCGTTGGCTCCGCCCGGCCTGCCTTGCACCCTCAGCCGAGCAAAGGCGATCTTGGCCCGGGATAATCTCCTTGGAAGGAGCAAGTTTTCCCCATCCGGGAGGAAAGGGGCAGCGCAGGCGACGCAATTTGTGCAAATGAGGATCAGGCGCAAACATCCAACTCTTGTCATTCTATTCTATCCCTGGAGGCTCTCAAGAAGATACTGGACTGCCACCGGTCAGAAATGGTCTAGGCTCTCCTGCTTGGGAGGGGGGTTGGACTAGATGACCCCCAAGGTACCTCCCAATTCTTGTTATTCTGTATTAGAATAGGATAGAATAGAATTTAGAATAGAGAATAGAGAATAGAATATCGGAATAAAAAATAGAATAGAATAGAATATAGAATAGAATAGAATTTAGAATAAAATAGAACAGAAGATCAGAATAAAAAATAGAATAGAATATAGAATAGAGTAGAATAGAGAATATAGAATAGAATATAACAGAATATTGGAATAAAAAATAGAATAGAATAGAATGGAATAGAATTCTTTTTTGGCCAAGTGTGATTGGACACACAAGGAATTTGTCTTAGTGCAAATGCTCTCAGTGTGCATAAAAGAAAAGATGCGTTCGTCAAGAATCATCAGGTACAACACTTCATGATAGCCTGTAGATACTTTCAGAGCCCTCTTTCGGTAGAAACAATGTGTGGCTTCCCTCCAGAAGTTGTGGGTGCTCCAACACTGGAGGTCTTCAAGAAAAGACTGGACTGCCATCTGTCAGAAATGGTGTAGTAGGGTCCTGCTTGGGTGGGTGGGGAGGTCAGACTAGATGACCTCCAAGGTCCCTTCCAAATCTGTTCTTTGTTTCCTGAACCTGATTGGCCCCTTCGGGGCAAACCTTGAAGCTAGGCTCTCAAACCTCTTTCTTCCACCAAAAGAAAAAAACAAGAAAGTCTAGTGGCCTCCTGAAAAAGCACCTTTGGGACAACTATGACGATGGTGAAAGGTCACCAACCTTTTGGACCTCAGGGACAACCAAACTTTAAATCCTGGAGCAGAGACCCTGGGAAAATCCCCCCCAAAAAGTCTGCAGGAAAATGCCCCACCTCATTTTCCTACCGATCGATCGTTCTTTATTTGGGATGGCAAGATACCGTCTCCAGCTCCGTTCTCGGGGAGAGAGAGAGAAAGAGAGACTTTTGGCTTCATGCAAGGAAAGCAGCAGAAGCAGCAGAGTTTTCTTTCTCTCCCCCAAACTGTGCCAGAAATGAGTCTTTGTGAGACTTGTCACGCCGGTGCAGCCTCTTGGAGCAGGAGGCCTTGCAGAGTCCCAAAGACTCATTTCTGGTGGAGTTTGAGGGAGAGAAAGAAAGACTTTGGCTGCTTTCCTTGCATGCAGCCAAAAGCAGAAGAAGAAAGAAGTGGAAAGAAGCAGCCCGGTGGCCAGGCCAGGTGAGTGGGGCAAGTTCCCCCCTTCCCCTTACTACCTCGTGTTGTTTGCAATGCAAGCGACACAAGCCTTGTGTTCCCGTGGGCCATGTGGGCAGCACAGCCTTGCGTTCCTGTGCAGCCTGGATTAATTGCTTTGGTGGGGGGGTGACATTTCTCAGCAGACCACTCGAATTTTCTCACGGCCCACCAGTGGCCCCTGGCCCACTGGTTGGCAACCACTGCTCCAGAAGTTGTAGGTGCTTCATCACTGGAGGTTTTTAAGAAGAGGCTGGACAGTCATTTGTCTGAAATGGTATGGGGTCTTCTTCTTGAGCAGGGGGCTGGACTAGAAGACCTCCAAGGTCCCTTCCTTCCAACTCTGTCATCCTTTAAATCGCTGCACACGGTTATTCACAATGATCCCCTCCCCTGCCCTGCCCTCCCTCCCCCGAGGTGCAGGGGTCTCCCACGTGCGTGCACATGGGTGCCAAGTTTCCCTCTCCGGAAATAACTTCCGCTGGCTCCGCTGAAGAAGCTCCATTCGTCCCATGGAGCGTCACGGCCTGACTAAGCAGGGACAGAGGGTGGCGCGTGGCCCGGCACACCCCCACCACACACCAGCAACTGGGGGAAGTAAGCAGCGGTTGCTGTTTATAGGGTGGAGATCTTGGAGACGAGACGGGACACACACACAAACACACCCACACAACACCCCCGCCCTCCCTTCTCGATGGCAGCGATTCAACGAGGAGCTTCAGTTATCCTGTTTGTAAACCTTCCGATAGTGCCCGGAGTGTGCAGCTGCCCTGTCTGGAAAGCAAACTCCAAGGGGGGTGGGGAATCCTCCAGGCAGCAACCACAAACACACACCCAGAGGCACACAGATGGATCTGACAGCACCACGGAGGCCAGGCAGATGTAGAGTTGAGCCCTGCTAAGTTTCGGTCCTTCGGTGGTGGAGTAGCACAATGAGATCTGTTGAGGACTAGCCTTCTGGGTGACGCATTTCAACACGACAGGCCCGGCTGCTTCTAACTTAGGAAAGAAGCTGGGCTATTAATGGGATAAATGACACAGATCTTACATTCAGAATCAGAATAGAGCTGGAAGGGACCTTGGAGGTCTTCTAGTCCAGCCCTGCAGGAGAGCCTACACCTTTTCAGACAAGTGACTCTCTTAAAAAAGAGTCTCTTAAAAGCCTCCAGTGATGAAGCACCCACAACTTCTGGTGGCTAACAGTTCCACTGGTTAATTGTTCTATTAGGAAGTTTCTCCTTAATTCCTGGTTGCTTCTCTCCTTGATTAGTTTCCATCCTTCCCTTCTTGTCCTGCCTTCAGGTGCTTTGGAAAACTCTTATATAAATGAATGTTATAACTTTTATAAAGGAACTCTTGATAAATGAGAAAGGTGAAGGGAAGTTTAACCACAGGATACAGTATTGAAGGCTTAGAAGGGACCTCGAAGGCCTTCTAGTCCAACCCACCCATTCAAGCAAGGGACCTGATTTATATCCTTATTTCCCTGCCAAGATGGCGCGGACGACGGCTGCTTCGGTGAAATGCTCTCTAATGGTTTCTTTATTCCTTATTATTATCTGCAATTCACTACGGATTTCATACTCACGAGACCATCTGCTAAGAATTAGGCAATGTTTCCTTAAGGAGCAGCTCTCTGATTCCTCACCCCCACCTGTCTTTGCAAGCAAGGAGGAGATTCCAATTAATTCCCCGGTGCTATGGATTACAACAAAGGAGGAAAGCGGCCACACCGGGAAAGGAGACGAGGTAAATGAGCGGGAATTTTAAACAGACTAAGGAATGGGGGGGGGGAAACCTCCTCTCCCTTCAATCTTTCTGACTAATTTACGCTCACTTGCTAACAAGATGGATGAAATTCATCTCTTAAATAGGTGGGATTCTGATTTTTACAATTCAGCTGTTCTTTGTTTTACTGGCTTAATCCACAAATTCATGGGGACAACAGCATATACATCCCAGGATTTCAGACATTTAGATCAGACAGAATTGGAAGAGACATCAGGTAAAACAAAGGGTGGAGGATTATGTTTATATATAAACAACAGCTGGTCTCAGGATATAACTACAATATACAAGTTCTGTGATGAAAACTTGGAGTCTTTACATATCAACTGCAAGCCCTTTTATTCTCCATGTGAGTTCTCCTCATTTCTCCTAATAGCTGTGTATGTTCCTCCACAAGCCTGTGTAAACAAGGCATTACCAACTCTTGCTGATCAAATTATGGAGGCTGAAGCCAAACACCCAGATACCCTTCCCATCGTTTTAGGAGATTTCAATCAAGCAAATTTAAGGAAAGAGCTCCCAAAATATTTCCAGCATGTAAATTGTCCCACCAGAGGCAAAAATACTTTAGGCCACTGCTACACAACAGTAAAAGATGCTTATAGGTCTTTACCACGAGCAGCTGTGGCACACTCTGACCACTGCATGATTCACCTTGTACCTGCCTACAGACAAAGACTTAAAACCATGAAACCAACAATTAAATCAGTGAAGACTTGGACGGATGAGGCAAAGCTTAATTCCAGGCCTGCCTTGATTGCACTGATTGGAATGTTTTTGAAGATGCCTCTGCAGACCTAGATGAGCTCACAGATACTGTAACATCATATGTCAGCTTCTGCGAAGACTTATGTGTATCAACAAGGAACCTGCAAATATATAGTAACAATAAACCTTGGTTCACAGCTAAACTTAAGCAGCTACGTCGTTCCAAAGAGGAAGCCTACAGAAAAGGTGACAATGCTATACAACCAGGCCAGAAACATATTAACAGGAGAGATCAGAGCAGCAAAAAGAAGCTACTCTGAACAGTTAAGGAATCAGTTCTCAACAAATGAACCAGCAAACATGTGGAAAACTCTTAAAAACATCACTGGCTTCAGCAAACCTCCTTCCCAGGCAGAAGGAAATCAACAACTAGCAGATGACCTGAATGTGGTTTACTGCAGGTTTGAAAGGAAACTACAGCCACCTATCTCCACAACCCCCATCTCAAACACACCAACAACAGCCAAGCCTCCTACAACTGGCCCCAATCCATTGGGTTCACAACCTCTGGTGATCACAGAAAAATGCAAGATCTATTCACAGACAAAAGCCAGGAAAAGCACCAGGGCCAGACAAGATAACTCCTTCTTGCTTAAAAGTCTGTGCTGACCAATTGGCCCCCATCTTCACCCAAATCTTCAATAGATCACTAGAGATGTGCTATGTTCCTTCTTGCTTCAAGTGCTCTACTACTATCATCCCAGTGCCAAAGAAGCCCTCCATCAGGGAACTGAATGACTACAGACCAGTTGCTCTAACATCTGTAGTTATGAAAACTTTTGAAAGGCTTGTGCTGTCCCACCTGAAAACCATCACGGATCCCCTGTTAGATCCCATGCAGTTTGCATATGGAGCAAATAGATTGACAGATGATGCTGTTAACATGGCTCTGCATTACATCCTACAACACCTTGAATCTCCAAATACCTACGCAAGGGTCCCCTTTGTAGACTTCAGTTCAGCATTCAATACCATCATTCCAGACACTCTTCCAAGTAAATTAAACTAACTAGCGGTACCTGAACACACTTGTAAGTGGATCATAAGCTTCCTAACAGACAGGAAGCAGCAGGTGAAGCCAGGCAGAATCACATCCGATACCTGTACAATCAGCACAGCCTCCCACAAGGCTGTGTGCTTTCTCCACTTCTCCCTATATACCAATGACTGCATCTCAAACGATCCATCTGTTAAAATACTGAAGTTTACAGATGACACAACAGTAATTGGTCTCATTCGAGACAACGACGAATCCGCATACAGACAGGAGGTTGTACAACTTGCCTCGTGGTGTAACCAGAACAATCTGGAACTGAACACACTCGAAACCGTAGAAATGGTGGTAGACTTTAGAAGAAACCCTTCCACACTGCCACCTCTTACAATACTAGACAACACAGTATCAACAGTAGAGACCTTCACATTTCTAGGTTCTTCTATATCACATGACCTAAAATGGACACCTAACATCAAAAATGTCATCAAAAAAGCACAACAAAGAATGTTCTTTCTGCGCCAACTCAGGAAGCTCAAACTGCCCAAGGAGCTGCTGATCCAGTTCTACAGAGGAATCACTGAGTCTGTCATCTGCACCTCTAGAACTGTCTGGTTTGGTTCTGCAACCCAACATGACAGACACAGACTCCAGAGAGTAATTAGGACTGCAGAAAAAACAATTACTACCCATCTGCCATCAATCGAGGACCTATATGCTGCACGAGTCAAAAAGGGGGCTGTGAAAATATCTACACACCCCTCACATCCTGGACATAAACTGTTTCAACTCCTTCCCTCAAAATGACACTATAGAGCACTGCACACCAGAACAACTAGACACAAGGACAGTTTTTTCCCAAATGCCATCGCTCTGCTAACAAATAATGCCCTCAACAATGTCCAACTATTTACAAAGTCTGCACCATTATTACTATTAATCTTCTCATCACTCCTTATCACCCACCCCCTCCCACTTGTGACTGTATGACTGTAACTTTGTGGCTTGTATCCTAACGATTTATATTGACTGTTTCCTAGTATGATTTGATTGTTTATTGTATCCTATGACTATCATTAAGTGTTGTACATTATGATTCTTGATTCTTAACAAAAGTATCTTTTCTTTTAAGTATACTGAGAGTATTTACACCAAGACAAATTCCTTGTTTGTCCAATCACACTTGGCCAATAAAGTATTCTATCATCCTGGTCAAATGACCATCCAGCCTCACCCACAACTTCTGGAGGCAAGCCATTCCAATGATTAATCAATCATTCTTGCTGTCAGGAAATTTCTTCTTAATTTTAGGTTGGATCTCTCTTCAACAAGCTTCCACCCATTATTACTCCTTGTTCTTCCCTCTGGGGCTTTGGAGAATAGGATTTATAGACGTTCTATAAAGAATCTGAGTTAAGCCGACCATCTTTTCTTTTTTGAAAATTTATCTTTTTTCCCACGTGAGCCAGGTTTTGCTGCCCACGATCCTAATGTTTGCAGGTTACTTCCAAAAATCCCCCCCCCCATTTTATGGTGACCAAAAAGGAAAGGAATATATGGGGAACCCTCCCATCCACTGACTGTAAATGGAATGCCAATCAATCACGCTGACCTTAAATCAAAGGTCACTTTTTGTTCTGGATCTTACTTTCGCTGTCTCTCCACCGTGCGAGAAGGTCATCTAGGTCGTTCTGCAATGTGCTGATTCCCTCGGGAGACAGCTTGCGTGTTGGGGCTTCGCAGATATCCAGGAGCTCCATCCACAAGTCTGCATAGCGGCGATACTGCCTGTCCCAATCCCTCCTATAGCATGGCTCCATGGGTTCGGTAAGCTTCCTATGCTGTCTGAGGTCGTAGGCTTTCTGAGGTATCGTCGCTTCTGCGGAGGTTGGGATATCCAAAACTGGGTTTTGGGAACCAGGCTCCATGTTTACATCGAGAGTGGGTGGAGGGTTCGAGTCCTCTGGTACATCAGAGACATCTGTAATGGCTGAAGACGTTGCCATGCTTCAAATTGGCAAAAGGTGAATGTTGGAAAATTTAGTGGTTTTCTGTGTAATTCCCTTATGTCCACTAGGGTGCGCTGCAAGCGGGTATCTGAATGTAGAAACTTCTGCGAATTCAGTACTTGACCACATAGATGGCGCTGTAGGAGTGTGGCTGAATTGAGAAAATTCAGTAAATTTCAGTGGTTGACCACTAGAGGTGTGCGTTGCAAGGTCTAGAAGACGTTGGCGCAGTACACTGGTTGACTGCTAGAGGGTGCGTTGCGAGGTCTCAAAACGCTGGTGCACTGCACAGGTTGGCCTGTTAGTGGTTCTTGCTAGGTCTGGGAGACGCTGTTGCGATGCAGATTGGCCTCTCAGTGATGCTGGACCCTTGGGTTAAAGTGGCAAGAAGTTGCTAAAATTAGGAAACTTCCTGTAAATTCAGTACTTGCCACGAGGTAAAGCTAGACCCTTGAGTTGGGTAGCAAGGGTTGCTGTAAGCTTAGCAAAAAAAAAAAGCTTTTTTTTGTCAGGGCGAAAAAACAGCATCCCTGCTAATTAGAGATGATGGACTGTGCCTTTCTTTTGCTGTCAACTTTGATTAAATAAAACCCAGAAAATAATCTAAGAAACATATTTTTATTAACAAAAATAATAAACCTAGCTGACTACATACCGGCAGCTAATCACACACACAAAGGCATATATCAAAGAAGGAAGTTACAGGAAATGAAGAAAACTTTTTGAAGCATGCGCAGTAAATCAGAAATCACAAGACAGCCTTATCTTGTTACTATGGAGACAAGATAACAAATGTTCTAGCTAGCAGGCAACTGCCTGCAAATCTTAGCCTAGCCTAGACGACCAACAGACAAATTAAAAAAACGTAGTGACATTTTTGTTTAGAATTTTCCTGTGAAATTTTCTACTTGCCATCAAATGATGCTGTAGGCTATTAGTTGAATGGCAGCCAATTAGGCTGAGATGAATAATTAAAGAGATGCAATACTTTAGTACTTTGCATGAACACTGTGATTAAATAATTTCTCTTTGCTGAGTAGTGTAGGCTGTTAGACTAGCCTTTAAATTATTTTCTAAATTGTCTGTAAAGGAAAAAAATCTTCTTGCTCTGTCAGCAAAGAGAGGCAGACTGCTTTAGGTTTCTCTCTTCAGGGGGAGGGAATGTGCCCTGTTGCTCTGGAGACGGCCGAATCCAAGGAATTTTTACGACCCTGTTGCTTAGAGACCCCGTCATAAACTAATTAAAGGGGCCTCTTTATTGTTTTACCTCCCTTCCAGATGAGCAGAGGAAATCAACAATTGTCCCTTTCTGACTGAAGCCTTAGGAATTAACACATTTTCTTACTTGAATCCTGTTTCTTGTTTGCAAGAAGAGAGACAGGGACGATGTTGCTTGTTTGTCTCTAGCAAGTGGGGGGATTTCTGGCCCCTCCCAATAATTCAAACAGGCTGTATAACTTCAGTTGCTCAAAGGGAGACAGAGAGAGAGTGTCCTTCACAGGCAAACTGATTAACTTATATCTTTACTTTGGAAACTCAGATTAGCATTGTGCTTTGACTTGGGAGTTCAGATTTCAATATTCTTTTACTTCTCATGGGAATTCGAAGATAGAACCATCCTTTTACTGTTCTGGACCTTAAAACCACTATCTGATTATAAAGCAGACAGTTAAACTCTACAAAGGCATCCATACAAAGTCTCTTTATTGGTTCATCAGGCATCCTCAAATATAACTCACAGTTACGTCGAGATTCATCTCAATGTCCAATTCTCTGCATAGCTGACTTTCTGGTGTAAATCTTTCATCCCATATTGCAAGAGCAAGGAGGTGAGATCTAGCACGCTGCTGGGTTCAGGCAAGAGTGGAGAAACCTCCCCCAACCCACCAAGGGTCAATTCAGTGACCAATCAGGATTACAGATGTGGCCACATGACATGGACTACATTTCCCAGGACACCTTAACTACATTTACCATGATGCATTCCCTTAAGGGGACAGCTCTTAATTCCTAATTAACTATCCCAAATCCCCATTAACTATAACTGGCTGGACAGCACACTTTTCAATCCAGGCTTGGCTAAAAAGAAGCCAAACACAGATTCAGAGCAAGGAAGACAGTTATTGCGGTAAAGTTACTCGGAGGCCTCCTTGTGCTAATGGCCATCCCTGGGAAGCCGTATCCAGAGGGACCCCAGAGGAATGCCATTGTTCGGGAAAATCCACATTTTTGACTTTATGGCCCCAGACTGAATAACCTATTAAAACCTGCTTTGGGGCCAGAAAGGTTTCATTGGAAGAAAAGCAAACTGGAAGTCCTTTTCCTCATTTTAATTTTTTCACATCCTTTCCAGAACAAGAGAGAAGCAGTGGTGGGCTTCAAATAATTTAACAACAAGTTCTGGCAAATAAATGGGGAAGAAATAAATGCAGGTAGGGACAGATGTTATTTTCCTGGGCTCCAATATAACCGCAGATGGGGGCTGCAGCCAAGAAATCAAAAGATGCTTGCTCCTAGGGAGGAAAGCTATGGCAAATCTAGACAGCACACTCAAGGGCAGAGACAGAAGGGCGTAGAGTCAAGGCTGTGGTTTTCCCAGTTGCAATGCATGGCTATGAAAGTTGGACCATAAAGAAGGCTGAGCGCCAAAGAATGGAGGCCTTTGAACTCTGGGCCTGGAGGAGAAGACTCCTGCGAGTCCCTTGGACGGCAAGGCGATCCTAGAGGAGATCAACCCTGGCTGCTCTTTAAAAGGCCAGACCCTGAAGTTGAAACTCAAAGACTTTGGCCACCCAATGAGAAGGAAGGACTCCCTGGAGAAGAGCTGAATGCTGGGAATGATGGAGGGCAAAAGAAGAAGGAGATGGCAGAGAATGAGGGGGCTGGATGGAGTCACTGAAGCAGTCAGTGTGAGCTTAAATGGACTCACTAGAAGACCTCCAAGGTCCCTTCCATGATTCTGATTCTGATTCTGTCTGTCTGTCTTTCTATCATCTATCTATCTGTCTATCATCTCTCTCTCTTATCTATCTATGTATCTGTCTGTCTATCATCTCTCTCTCTCTATCATCTATCTATCTATCTATCTATCTATCTCTATCTATCATCTATCATCTCTCTCTCTATCATCTATCTTCATCTTCTTCATCTATCTATTTATTATCTATCATCTATCATCTCTCTATCATCTATCTGTCTATCATCTCTATCTCTATTATCTATCTATCTATTCTATCTATCATCTTCTCTATCTATCTACATCTATCTATCTATCTATTCTATCTCTATCATCTCTCTCTATCCATCCATCCTCCATCCATCCATCCATCCATCCATCCATCTATCTCTATCATCTATCATCTCTCTCTCATCCATCCATCCATCCATCCATCCATCCATCCATCCATCATCTATCTTATCTATTATCTATCTATCTATCTATCCTCTCTACCTACCTACCTACCTACCTACCTACCTACCATTTATCTGTTTCTGTCTGTCATCTGATCTACCTACCTGCCTATTATCTATTTATCTGTCTGATCTATCCATCCATCCATCCATCTCTATTGCTGTGGTGGCGCAGTGGTTAGAATGCAGTACTGTAGCTATTTCTGCTGACTGCCAGCTGCCAGTAGTTTGGCAGTTCGATCTTGACCAAGGTTGACTCAGCCTTCCATCCTTTTGAGGACAGTGAAAGGAAGACCCAGATTGTTGGGGGGGCAAGAGGCTGACTCTGTAAAACCACTCAGAGAGGGTGATAAAAGCTCTGTGAAGCGGTATGTAAGTCTAAAGTGCTCCAGCTATTGCTATCCAGAGGAGTCGGCTCTTTTACCACGTTTTCCACCTCATTGAACAGGAACCGGTCTCTTCTTCCACTTCTACCTGCCACTTTTTATTTAGTGTTTTACATGGTTTTTATGGTTTTAATTGTACGCTGTCCAAAGTCACTCAAGAGCGAAACAGGGGAGTGGGGGTCTCTTAAGTTTGATAAATAAGTAAAAAAATGAAACTGAAACACCAAGCAGAAAAAAATATATGTGCCTTTCATTGTAAGAGGAGTCTTTCACCTTTATATAGGCAAGAAAAGGGAGAGTGGAACGGACGGGGGAAAAGAGAGACTTCTAGCACTGAATGAATGAATGAATGAATGAATGAATGAATTCTTTATTGGCCAAGTGTGATTAGATACACAAGGAATTTACCTAGGATGTTACCTAGTTGGGTCATGAAACATCTGCAAGGGAACAAACCAGCTCAGAGAGCAATAAGGACCCCATAAAAAAGACTTGGGAAAAGCACAGTCACCTTCCTGAGGGAGATCTTGAGATGTTTCATGATTTAATGCCACCACAGGTGAGTGGTTGGCTTGGTTTGTATTGGAATTAGAATTCTCTTTTGGCCAACTGGGATTGGACAGACCAGGAATTTGTCCCCAGCGCATAAGCTCTCAGTGATGGAGCGTTGATCTGTCATGGCATCTCCAGGTGAGGTCCGGACAGGACTTCCTGGACAAGCACTGTGGACCAAGAACAAATATCCTGAAGGAACTTCCTACGTCCTTTGGAAGTCGTCTCCTGATTCAGAAACCTGCTCTGGGTTTCCATGCCAATTTTGAGATAAGAATTTAGTCTCTGACAGCTACAGACTCATGGCTGTCCCCACTGGGGAAGGCAGAGATAAAGATTTGAGTTCTCTTGGGAGCTTGCATTTATTTGACTTCTTCTGCCTGTAGACGATAACAGAAATTCAGCAGCTTGTTCTGGGTGGTTTTCTTGAAGATGTTTTATTACCCAACTAGGTAATATCATCAGTGCTAGAAGGAGAAAGAGAAGAAGAAGGAGAAGAAGAAGAAGAGGAAGAAGAGGAAGAGGAAGAAGAAGAAGAGGAGGAGGAGAATATGATCCTTGGTCTCTGAGCTTGGTGGTTTTCTTGCAGATATTTCATTACCCAACTAGGTAACATCGTTTTTTCCCGAAAGCCATCACTCTGCTAAATAAATAATTCCCTCAACACTGTCCAACTATTTACAAAGCCTGCCCTACTATTACTATTACTACATCACTCCTTATCACCCATCCCCTCCCACTTCTGACTGTGTGACTGTGACTTTGTCGCTTGTATCTTTACAATTTATATGCACTGTTTCCTAGCATGATTTGATTGTTTATTGTATCCTATGACTATCATCAAGTGTTGTACCTGATGATTCTTGATTCTTGATGAATGTATATTTTCTTTTATGGACACAGAGCATTTGCACCAAGACCAATTCCTTGTGTGCCCAATCACACGTGACCAATGAAGAATTCTATTCTATTTCTATTCTATTCATCAGTGCTAAAAGGAGGAGAAGGGGAAGAGGAGGAGGAGGAGGAGGAGGAAGAAGCAGGAAAAGGAGGAGGAGAAGGAGAAGTAGGAGAAGAAGAGGAAGAGGAGGAAAAGGAGTATGACAATACGATTCTGGGTGATCTTCTTTCAGATATTTCATTACCCAACTGGGTAACATCATCAGTGCTAGAAAGAGGAGGAGGAGGAAGAGGAAGAGGGATGGGGAAGAGGAAAACAATGTTCTCTGAGTGTTCTCATCAATTTGTGCACAAACTCACTGCAGCAACCCTGAACAGCAGAAAAAAAGAAACAGAGCATCGAGGCAACATCTTCCAACGCGGTGGATATCCACGCAACTTTATCAAAAAGTGCCCGACTCAACCCAATACAGCACAACCAACCCAAGCCCTAATTTAAAAACAACAACACTGCCATGCATCATCTACTACTATAACCACTACTACAACATCTACTGCTACAACCACACGGAATCAGCGTAGCAGACAAGCCAACAACAGCCCTTCACCATAACCTAAGCAGACCAAAAGACACAGCGGCCCCAGAATTAAAAAACAACAACAACGAAGAATCATATTCTACAACATGCAGTGTGATGACTGCAACAACCACTGTGTAGGGCAAGCAGGCAGAAGACTGGCAGAAGGCATCCAGGAACGCCAACTACATGAGGAAAATGCTTTAATTTTACAACATATGCACAGACTTTTAACCATATGGCCCCTCCTGGACAAAGCCAAGTCCGAAACGCCAGGGAGTTCCTAGAAGCCTGCAGCCGGACAAATCGGCCATCAACAGACACATAGACATAAACAATATCTTTATACTATCCAAAAGAGACCATCAACAGGCCCAAAAGGGAACAAAAACACTTCCCCACCAGCAATCAGCACCCAGATGAGCATCAATTAACTCCAAGGCTGACATCAGGCTAGCAAGCAGACTTCAGACCAACATTTGCTGACAGTGAGAACAATCAACCAGTGGAATGGCTTTCCCTCCAGAAGTTCTAAATGCTCCAACACTGGAATTTTTTAAGATGGATTGGACAGCCATTTATTATAGGAGCCTCAGTGGTGCAGTGGTTAGAGTGCAGTACTGAAAGCTACTCCTACTGCAATTTGGCAGATCGAATCCCACCAGGCTCAAGGTTGACTCAGCCTTCCATCCTTCTGAGGTGGGTAAAATGAGGACCCAGACTGTTGGGGGCAATTATGCTGACTCTGTAAACTGCTTTGAGAGAGCTGTAAAGCACTATAAAGCAGTATATAAATCTAAGTGCTACTGCTATTTGTCCGAAGTGGTGTCATCTGAAACAATACATTTGTGGGGCACCATGCAAAAGCGATAAAATGTGTGGCAAAAAATAGCTCAGCTGTAGGGCTTTTGCTGTAGGAATCCTTTGGCGTGGTATGAAATGGTTTAATCTAACATTTCGAGCGGGAAACCTCAGTTCCTGCCCCAATGGAAGGTCCTGTCTCGCCAGTCTTCTCAAGAAAGCAGAACTCTTGAACCGGAAGCCATTTCAAAAGGAAACTTTTATTGGAAGATTGTGAAAGCAAGAGGATGTAGGCAGGAACTGAGGTTTCCCGCTGGAAACAATTAGATTAAACCATTGCAAACAGAGCCCCTCCCCATGTCCAGTCCATCATTCGAGCCAATCCCGAGCTGTGAAGATGTTATGGGAAACTCCCGGCCGAGAAGGTGATAAACGCCGGTGTCCAAGGCAACGCTGCCACTCTTCTCCAGAGACGAGATAAGGCAGCTGGCTCCAGGCACATTCCTTCCCGCTCCCAAGATCCCAAAAGTTACAGCGAACCGAAGAATAGAAACGAACCGAAGAATAGAAACAGAAACTCCATTCAAACCTCCCCACTCCCACCAGAATGACAAGCATCCCTATGGGAATCTATGGGACCTGACACATGGTATAGGGCAGTGTTGGTGAACCTTTTCAGCACTGAGTGCTGAAATGGGAGTGCGTGTCCATGGGAGTGCCAGAAACTGGAGGAGCAGCTCCCTGGCACGCATGTTTTACATATTGGCAAAAAAATCAGAAAATAAAATACAAGCTGAATAGTCAAGACCTTGTTGATGATCCAAATTCTGTCAAGGACCTTGGAGTACTCATCTCTAATGATCTGAGTGCTAGAGCCCACTGTAACTACATAGCCAAAAAGGCATTAAGAGTTGTTAACCTAATCTTATGTAGCTTTTTCTCTGGTAATATTACACTACTAACTAGAGCATACAAAACATTTGCTAGACCAATTCTCGAATACAGTTCATCAGTCTGGAACCCGCATTACGTATCTGATATTAGATACGTAATATCTAACCCCCAGGAGGGCCTGCCATAGGCAGGCCCTCCTGGGGGTGCCGTTGGCCAGGCAATGTCAATTGGTAGTCCCCCGGGGTAGGGCCTTCTCTGTGGGGGCACCCACCCTTTGGAACCAACTACCCCTGGAGCTATGTCTGGCCCCTGACCTGCGCTCCTTCTGCCGTGATCTAAAGACCTGGCTGTTTTCACAGGCCAGCCTGGATTGAGCAGGGTTGGGGTTTTTAATTTGGGGGTTATTTTAATATTTTAGAGTTATTTGGATTAGGTAAATTTGGAATAAGTTTTATACTGTGTATATGTTTCTGTGTAAGCCGCCCCAAGTCCCCCCGGAGATGGGGTGGCATATAAATCCAAAGATAATAATAATAATAATAATAATAATAACAACAACAACAACAACACAGTTGAGAAAGTCCAGAAATATTTCACAAGAAGAGTTCTCCACTCCTCTACTCGTTGCAGAATACCTTATGCCACCAGACTTGAAATTCTAGACCTAGAAAACCTAGAACTACGTTGCCTTCGGTCTGATCTAAGTATAGTATATAAAATCATACATTGCCATGTCCTTCTGGTCAATGAATACTTCAGCTTCAACCATAACAATACAAGAGCACACAATAGATACAAACTCAAGGTAAACTGCACCAAACTTGATTGCAGGAAATAGGACTTCAGCAACAGAGTGGTCAATGTCTGGAATACTCTACCTGACTCTGTGGTTTCTTCCCCAAACCCCAAAAACCTTAGGCTGTCTACTATTGACCTCACCCCTTTCCTAAGAGGCCTGTAGGGGGCGTGCATGAGTGCACCAACATGCCTACCGTCCCTGTCCTATTGATTTTTATTTTTATTTTTCTTATATGTGTCCATTCCATGTATTCATAACAATGTTTATACTTATACCTATTATCTTGTAAGCCATTGACAAATCAAATGAATCAATAAATAAATAAAATGTGCACGCCGGGAAGCTGAGCTTCCGGTTTCCAGCGTGCACACGCGCACCGGCCACCTGGTCTTCCGGTTTCTGGCATGCATGCACACGCAAAGACCACCTGGCCTCGGGGATCACCTGAGTTGTGTAAATGGGTGTGTAGCCTTCTTGGAACTGCTGACAACATCATCTACCTCCAGTCTACAACACAGCCCGTTCAGCAGTTCCAAGAAGGCTCCATCCCCATTTGCACCACTCAGGTGACCCTGTGGGGACAGCTAAACCTCCAATGGGCTCAACCCCTCTCTAAAATTAATGCAAATGACCAGCTGTCTTGCAAGGAATATAAATCCTTCCCTTCCCCACCAGCCAGCCAGAGATGAAGAAGCTTCTTGGATGGGAAGCGAAACGTTTTCAAAGAAAAACCTGAAACAGCACATGACCTGGGGACACATATAAGCCTCCAAGTGGCCTCAACGACCCTCTAAAAAGGATGCAAATGACCAGCTTTCTGCAAGGAGTATAAACCCTTCCCTTCCCCACCATCCAGCCAGAGATGAAGAAGCTTCTTGGATGAGGAGAAGAATCTTCAAAGAAAAATCAGAAAGTCCATTTTGCCTCTTGAAAAAAAAAGAAAAGAAAAAGCACCTTTGGGATACCAAACTCAGAGTGCACCCAGGACCCTAAAAGGGAGTTTGACCAAGAGGGAAATGAATTGAATATCTGCAGCTCGGCCTGGGCCATTTGCCTGACATGGTATGTAGGGTCTCCTGATAGGGAAGAAGGTTGGAGTAGAAGACCTCCAAAGTGGCCCCTCCCAACTCTGTTATTCTGCTTCTTGGGATCTAAATTGGCAGCCTTTCAAGGTCTGGACTGGCATTCCAACCTGGATGAAGTTCAGGCAGGGCTCTCCAAAGTGAAAGGAAAAACATTGGCCAGGCAGCTTCAAGGTCTCTGCAGGCCATGCAGGAAAGTGAAAACAACACTCCCCCTGCCCCGCCCAGCCCTGGAAGAAACTGTACTGCAGAAAGCAAAAAGGAGAGGAAGGGGGGGGGGCAGGAAGAGGTCTGCCTGCTGCAACACCAGGGCAGTGACACTGCATTTCCCCATTTGTGCACGGAAGAGAGTTGCCAACGAAGGGAAGAGCTGAACTGGCACCGCAGCAAAACGAGGGCAGCGGGCATTTAAGGGAAGAGGGTGTCGCGGTCCGGATGAGACAAGGGAGGGCAGAGAAAAGGAGTGGATTTCCAGTGTGGCATCAAAGCTGTTTTCTCCCCGTCCTCTTTAAATTGAATGGCCCTATCGAACAAACTTCCATTCAGTTTGGGTTTGAGAAGTGGGTGTTGCTGCCTGTTTTTCTCACCCGGCTGCCATTTAGGACACGGCACTTTTAAAAAAACAAAACACTTTAGAAAAGTGCCTGGGAAGATACTGGGAAAAAAGGAATAAATCTGCGAAGATCTAGAATCTTCGAAGATCTGCGAAGATGTAGAAACAAATAAAGTTATAACTGGCAGCCAGCACGGGTTGGATGAAAACAGGCCGTGCCCAGCGAATCTCATTTCATCCTTTGACAAAGTGACTAAATGAGTAGAGCAGCGAAATGCTGTGGGGCTGCTATACTTGGACTTCAATAAGGCATTCGACAAAGTAGACCACAACCGACTTCTCGGTAAGCTAGAAAAATAGATAGACAGACAGCATCACCCCCAGATGGATTCATAACCGGCTGAAAAGACCGCCTGAAATGCGATAGGGCAGTGATGGCAAACCTTTTCCTGTGGTGTGCGAAAGCGCACATGTGCCGGTACCCACAATGCACGCCTCATGCGCAGGCACAACACCCCTGCCTCTTTACCTGCACTGTGCATGTGCACACCTCCCAACTGATTTTCGGTCCGTTTGAGGCCTTTTTTCCCCACCTAGAGGCTCGAGGGAAGCCTCTGCAGCCTTTGGAGGCCAAAAAACGGGCCCGTTTCAGCACTTCCGGTATTTCCTCAAAAGGGCCGAAAATCAGCTGGGAGGCGCACACATGCGCAGTGCAGGTAAGTTTGGCTGGGGCTTGTGTGCACGCCACAAATGGCTCTGCGTGCCACCTGTGGCACGTGTGCCATAGGTTCGCCATCATGGCTATAGGGTCTCCTGCTTGAGCTGGGGGGGGGTTGGACTAGAAGACCTCCAAGGTCCCTTCCAGCTCTATTCTGATTAAACCTCTTAACTCTTGTCCATCCACCTCTTCTTAATTGCATGCTGAGAACAGTAATCCTAAACCATAAACGGTAAATCATAAACACGTTAAACCATGGGCGTATCTGGCCAATTGCATCTCGGGTTAATAAGGAGAGGTAGGAGTCTTGGGCCCAAACGGGACCTGTTGCTCTCAATGTGTCCGTTTCCTCATCCGGATGAAAACGAACTAAAATCTGACTAAAAAGAACGATTGAGCCAAAGAAGAAGAAGCAAAAGAGAGAGTGATTATCTCAGTTTCCTGAGCCCGGCTTTGATCATTTGTGGCGGGGGCTGTGGGAGTGTCTCGTGAACAGATAAGCCATCCTCGCCGTCATAAACGCTCTTATCGTTCACACAACTGAGAGTAGCTTTATCAGGAACCGCAGCAGCAAAAAGCACCGTCAGCCTTCCTCCCCCTCCTCCTCTCGTCCTTCTCCTTGCATCATGGCAATCTGCGTCACGCCACTAAGGTCACTTCCAAATGTTTGCAAAGTGGCTCAAAACTCATCCACAGCTCGTCCGTGCTCCAAATCCCGAGGCCAAACGGGCTCGCCCTTTTTCCTGCTCCTCTCTGGTTCAATTTCAGAGAGAGAGAGAGAGAGAGACAGACAGGCAAGGATCAGCCCAGCATGCAATGGAAAAGGAAGGCCGGGTTCAGCTTATGTGAAATCTAATCTCTCCAACGCCTGAGTCGAGGGAGGAGGCAGCCGCGGCAAGTCCTGGCACGCCAAGCCAGACAGAAGTCAGCTCCAGCAGGAATGTCAGCCAGATTTGAAGAGTGCTGGCATTTGAGAGGGGAGGGGATGTTTTAAATAGATCGGGGCGGCTCTGGCCAAGACCCCTGGGCTGCCTGCAAGAAATTCCACCAAGATCTGCACTGCAAACAAAGTTCAGTCCTGATTCCCCAGCCTCCCTTCAAGAGAAGCCAGGTGGTGAAAAGGCCAGAAATGGGAAAAAGTCCCTGCCACAAACAGCAATCCATGAATGCTGGAGGATTCTTTCTTTTCTTTCTTTCTTTTCTTCCTTTCTTCCTATTCCCTCCCTACTCCCTTCTTCCTTCCCCTTTCTTTTCTTTCTTCCTTTTCCTATCCCCTCCCTTCCTTCCTGCCTGCCTTCCCCTTTCTTTCTTTCTTTCTTTCTTTTTCTTTCTTTCTTCTTCCTATTCCCTCCCTACCCCCTCCTTCCTTCCCCTTTCTTTTCTGTTCTTTCTTTCTCTTTTTCTTTCTTCCCTTCCTCTTCCTATCTCTACCTTCCTTCCTGCCTACCCCTTCTTTCTTTCTTTCTTTCTCTTTCTTTCTTTCTTTTTCTTTCTTTCTTT
>CM019148.1:374890639-374920473 GCA_009733165.1 Naja naja
GCCTCCTCTGGTTCTCTCAAGGGAGCAGCCAGGACTCCTGGGGTTTTGAACATCCTCCAACGGAGGGCATAAAAGGTCCAAATACTTGAATCGGGGGCCAGCTGGACGCAGGAGCAGAGCTGCGCTGGCCAAGGGTCAACACTGCAGCCGGTTTGGGTCACCACAGTGTAAGGAAGGTGCTGAGATTTTAGGAAGAGTTCCCAGAAGAGCAAAAAGGTGTTTAGATACAGGTTAGCAGAGTTGGGAGGGACCTTGAAGGTCATCTAGCCCAACCCCCCCCTGGCCCGAGCAGGGGACCCTACGCCATTTCTGACCGATGGGAGTCCAGTCTCTTCTTGAAAGCCTCCAGGGATGAAGCTCCCACAACTTCCAAAGGCAACTTCTGCTCCATGGGTTGATTGTTCTCACCGTCAGAAAATCCCTCCTTATTTCTCAGTTTGAATCTCTCCTGGATTGTTTTCCATCCATTGTTCCTTGTCTGGCCTTCAGGTGCCTTGGAAAATAGCTTGACCCCCTCCTCCTCTCTGTGGCAGCCCCTCAAATATTGGAAGGCTGCTCTCCTGTCTCCCCTGGTCCTTCTCTTCACTAGACTAGCCAGGCCCAGTTCCTGCAACCGTTCTTCATGTGTTTTAGCCTCCAGTCCCTCATCACCTGGTTGCTCTTCTTTTCCCTAGAGAGTCTCAACATCTTTTTATATTTTTATAGTGTGGTGACCCAAAGTGGGTGCAATACTCTAGGTGTGGTCTTACTGTGTCAGCCCCCACCCCAGTGGTGGGATTCAATTTTTTTTACTCCCAGTCCTGTGGGCGGCTTGGTGGGCGTGGTTTGGTGGGCGTGGTTTGGTGGGCGTGGCAGGGGAAGGATATACTGCAAAATCCCCCTTCCCTCCCCAGCCCACTGACCTGCTTTCCAGCTCCGTTCTCCTGTGCAGGGCAACCAAAGGAGACCCAGCCGATCAGCTGGGACTCTATGGGAGGCAGGGAAGAGATGGGGTTGGCGGGCCAGTCAGAGGTGGGATTGGCCGGTTCTCCGAACGACTCAAAGTTTCTGGTACTGGTTCTGTAGGACTGATCAGGACCGGCTGAATCCCACCCCTGCCCTACCTCCCAGCTGACCCCTACCTACCGATCCTTTCCTTTTTCTTTTTTTTTCCCAGAGAGTTTTGGTCCAAGCCACGAGTTCCGCCCCCAAAGGTGTGCCAATGTCGGAGCTGACTCTTCCCAGAGCCCAACAGGTAAACTCTTACAAAGGGGGGGTGTCCCACCTGCCCCTTCCCCTGGAACCAGGGCTCAGCTAATGGGGAAGAAGAACAGTGGAGAATTTGCAGCCTGCAAAAGTTTCTCCTCCAAATTCAGAGGAGAAAAACAGGAACAACCAACTTGGATGCAGGCAAGTCCTCGACTTAGGACCACAACTGGAAACCCCACCCCCCCACCCCCAGCAGCGTTAACTGCATTGTGCGGCCGTTAAGTGACCCTTCCCTTCCCCTCCTCGACTCTGCTTGTCAGAAGGTAGCAAAAGGGGATCACATCACCCCGGGGCACTGCGACTGTCGTCAAACACGAGTTGGTTGCCAGGCATCCGGAATTTCGATCCCTTGGCCACGGTCGTTAAATGCAAAACTCGGGGATAAGTCACTTTTTAATCCCCTCCCAGGGTGTTGTTTCGAATGGTCGCTCAACTAATAGTTCGTAAGTTTGAGGCATACCTGTGTTAGGTTTAAACATGCTAAGTGTGATGACCCCAAGGGGCGTGGCACAAAGGCAACACAGTCAGATGATCAATAAGAGCCCCTTTATTAGCTCCAACTTTGCCCCCAATGTCCAGGTTACCTTTGGGCTGGAGAAAAACTCTCCCAGGAACAGCCTTTGGCTGCAGACTATTCAGTCCAAAACAGGGTCAACACAAACTGTAACTTAAAGTCCAAACAAGCCAAACTGATTAACTTGACAGGGCAGGAGAAGGAATTTCAGACTTGAAAGCACGGCAAAACTCACACAGTTGGGAAGACGCCAGGAACCCAGACAAGCAACGACAATACCAGATAATTCATGATTTGCTCCCAACAAATTTGCTGCGCGCAGCTTCCCTTTTTAAACATTGTGTTCCCAGCTGCAGCTAATGAAGGGAATCAGGGCCCTTTCCTCCCCCGTAAGCCACACAACCCACGTTGCTCCCTTCTCCGTTCCTCCCTGCGTGCCCTAGGATGAAGAAAGGGTGGGCCTGGGTCTTCCTCCGAACTCCCTCTCCCTTTCTCCACCTCTTCCCTGCTCTGCCCAGCCGGACTGTGCCCTTCCCCAGTTTCCTCCACAGCCACCGGAGCCACCCTCCCACTCCCTGTCAGCTGCTCAGCCTCCCCCTCCGAATCAGATTCCGACGGGCACGATGTCAGGATTCCCACAGTTCCTCCAATTAAATCATGAGCCTCGAGCCACACGTTTTATAGTTGTCACGTGACACTAAGGTTAAAAAACTCAGGCAATGTAAGAAAAATTATAAAAAGAGAAAAAAGGAGGCCAGAGGAAGGGAGGGTGTTAAAAATGGATTTTAAACAAAGCAAGGGAAAGGATTCTTATAATCAGGGGTGGGATTCAGCCGGTTTGGGCCGCTTCAGGTGTTAAATTTACATCTGGTTTGCCAAACCGGTAGTTGAACTGACCAGCTGGTCCCACCCCACCCCCTCCCCTCCCAGGAGTCTCCCTTCCTCTTTCCCGGAAGTTCCCGGAAGTTAGGGAAGTCCAGCAACGGGCCTGTTTCCGGCTTCCAGAAGGCCTCCAGAGCCCGAGAGGCGCCACCGCCCCCAGAGGCCCGAGGGAAGCCTCCGGATTCTGGGGAAGGTGAAAAACGGCCCTCCCGGAAGTTCCAGTAGGCCACGCCCACCATGACCACTCCTACCCGGAGCGAACCGGTTGCTGGGATTTTGGAATCCCACCCCCTACTTATCATTAATCAGGTTCAAAAAAAAGATCTTATTTCCCGTCCATCTAGCCTTTCGTCCATTTGTAACGCGAAATCAGTTTCCGGATGCTCTCCACCCAAATTCTCAGCCTAATGCTTTCTGTCTAAATTAGACCCGGTTTAGATGCTAGTCCTCGAGTTACGACGGCAATGGAGCCTGCACGTTAAGGTCTCAATGGTTGCAAAACAGTTCAGTCCCACGACCGGTCTAATTTATGACTTTTCATGTGTGTGTCTGTGTGTGTGTGTGTGTGTGTCACTCAAATTTCTTTCCCCCGCCCCCCCCAATTTTTATTTTTTTAAGACAGACATAAACAAACAAATACATAAAAAACATAAAACCCTCTTCCATTTTGTACAGCGAGTCAGTTGGTTACACATCATTTGTGCTATCCTTTCATAGTCATCACTCACAATTTACATAGTCATGAATGATTAACAACTGATAAATATATAAGCAAATGTTAGTTAGATTGATAATATGAGAATTTATATACATTTCTATTACTCCATTTGTCATTATATGCCGTTTGTCAGAAATGGCGTAGGGTCTCCTGCTTGGGAGGCGGGTTGGACTAGATGACCTACAAGGTCCCTTCCACCTCTGTCAATCTGTTTTCCATAAGATTTTGAATTCAATTCATTTTAAGAAGCTTTCCTCTGGTTTGTTTAAAAAATCTATTTTCTCCCCTTCCTTTTTTCCCCTCTGGGCTCCTTTTTTCCCTCTTTTTATATTTTTCCTAGTTTGCATTAGTTTTGTGGGGTTTTTGTTTTAACCTTAATAACAGGTATTTCTTGACTTTTTATTTACATTTATTTATTTTATTTACAATTTATTTATTTACAACGATGCCACCTGATCCCCTTTTGTGACCTTCTGACCCGCAGAGTCATGGGGGAAGCTGGGTTTCACTTAACGACCAGGGGGGTTACTAACTGAACAATTTCAGGGATTGGCTTAAACCCCCCCCCGTGGCAAGAATGGTCGTAAAACAGGGCAAAGGCTCACTTAACAACCGCCTCGCTTAGTGGCAGATATTACTTGGGGTCTGTTGTTAGAAGTTGAGGACTACCTGGATATGGCCTGGTTTCTAATGCCACCTTGTGGCCAGAAAAGACTGCGCTGTTTTTGTTTTCTATACACAAACACGCACACACACACACTCAGCACTCACACACACACACACACACACACACACACACACACACAAAGCCACCATTCCCCTTTGAGCAAGCAAAGATTTATGTCTTGTTTTATGTCGAAAAGCCAACAAGAGAAATTTGGTCTTGAAAGACGAGCTTTGGATGGGCGAGTTTTTACAGGATTTAATTAAAACACACACTCACACACACACACACACTTCCAGTATGACCAAAATGGACGTCGTTAAGTGAGACGTTTGTGCTCAAGGGCAGTTTGGCCCCGCTTCAACACCTCTCCTCGCCCTTAAGCGAAATCCCGCAGTTCTCAAATTAGTCACCCGGGTCCTGTTAAGGAACTGGCTTGCCCATCGCCTCCTTGGCCGGCTCAGAAGGTCTCCCAACAGGAGGGAAGGAAGGGAGGGAAGAAGGAGGGAGGGAGGGAAGAAAAGGAAGAAGGAAGGACGAGAAGGGAAGAGAAAGAAAAAGAAAGGAGGAAGGGAGAGGAGAGAGAGAAGAGAAGAATAAAACAAGGAAGGGGAAGGAAAAGGAAGGGAAGGGAGGAGAAGAAGAGGAGAGAAGAGGAAGAGGAAGAGGAGGAGGTTCCTGGGTGGAGAGGGATCCCAGTGTTTTCTTTTGGCCCGCGGGTTGGGTGGGGTGGATCCGGCCAGTTGCCCATGGCTCCCTGCCTTCTCCCACACAGCAGAGGGCGGGCTGGCCTGTTTCACTGAGAGAGTCCAGCTGGGGGGGCAGGCAGGCGGCTGACCCCTCGACAGGGTGTGTGTGTGTGTGTGTGTGTGCTGGATAAAAACTCAGGCTCTTTCCCAGAGCGAGGCGTTCTGCATGGCCTTTATCCTCCCCCTGCCAGCCTCCAATTTAAAATATCTCCTCTTCCCTCCAGGTGCAAACGGTGCAGCACGTCTACCCAGCCGAAGTCCAGTATATCGAGGGAGGAGAGGCCGTCTACGCCAACGGGACTCTGTAGGTGCCCCCCCCTCCTCTCTCTCTCTCATTCTCTTTCCCTCTTTCTTTCTCTCTCTCTCTCTCTCATTCTCTCTCTCTTCTTCTTTTTCTCTCTCTTCTCCTCACATTCTCTCTCTCTCCCTTCTCCCCTTTTTCCCTCCTTCCCTCTATTTCTCTCTTCCTCTATTCCCTTCTTTCTCCCCCTCCCTCTCCCTGTCCCTTTCCCACCCTCTCTCTCATTCTCTCTCCCTCCCTCTTTCCCTCTCCCTCCCTGTCTCTTTGTGACCAATTTTGCCCCCCAAGCTTAGAATGTGGGGGCAGAGAGCCAGAGAGCCAGCCTTAAAGCAGAGGTTCGGGAGCCATGGGACAGGCCCTGAGTCTGAAATGTTCCTTCGGGCTCCCGGGAACGCCTGGCTGGCCATGGCGATGGGGACGGGAAGAGGAGGCTGCGGAGGTGGGGGAAGGGAGCCCCTCCTCACTCTCTGGCCATCCGAGGAAGGGGAGGAGAGGCATAACCCCTCTCCTGGCCTGGTCTACCTGCAGGGCTGGCGCTGGGTAGGGGGGACTGGGAAGAAGGCTTCGAAGACCCTTAACTGCTTCCAAGGGGGCAAAGGAGGTGGGGAAGAAGGAATGGGAGACTTGAGAAGAAGGGGGAAGGAGGGTCTAGGACAGGGCCTGTCTCTCTCTCTCTCTCTCTCTGGGGAATTTATTTATTTTATTTTATTTTATATTGGGATTTCTATGCCGCCCTATCTCCCGAAGGACTCAGGGTGGCTCACAACAATAATAAAAACATACAATACAAATATTAAAAAGCCAATTAAACAACATCCCAATATAATAATTAACATTAACAAACCAGCACTAAAAACCCCACCCGCTCCATCAGTCCAGGTCAGCAAGCTGAAAAAGCCACGTTTTCAGGCCATGACGGAAGGATTGAAGGTCAGGAGCCACCCGAAGCTCAAGGGGCTTCTGATTCCACAGGGTGGGCGCTCCCACAGAGAAGGCCCTGCCCCTGGGGGTCACAAGCCGACACTGTCTGGCCAACGGCACCCCAAGGAGGCCCTGCCTGTGGGGAGGCACGCTGTGGGCAGATGTTGCTGGCAGGAGATGTTCGCGAATACCCGGCCCTAAGCCATGTAGGGCTTTATAGGTGAGTACCAGCACCTTGAATCTCACCTGGAGGGCAACCGACAGCCAATGCAGCTCACGCAGGAGGGGTGTAACATGGGAGTATCGGGATACTCCCATCACAACCCGCACAGCCACATTCTGGACCAGTTGAAGCCTCCGCGTGGTCCTCAAGAGCAGTCCCATGTAGAGAGCATTGCAGTAGTAGAAATTGAAGACGGGTGGACTTCAACTCCCAGAATTCCCCCAGCCAGCAGAGCTGAGGAATTCTGGGAGGTGAAGTCTACCTACCTTCCAAGTTCCCCCAGGTTGAGCTATAGGTACGGTAGTCCTCCACTTGCAACAGTTCGTTTAGTGACCATTCGAAGTGACCACATGATGGGTAAAAAGTGACTTATGGCCGCTTGTCCCACTTAACGACTGGCCCCGTGAATATATAAATATATTCGCGGGCAAAAGCTCTGGTAGTTTAGTTACAACCTTTTAAAGAGAAGAGTTGGAATGTAAACTTTTGCTTCCAAACTGCTGCACTCCTCTTCCAGATTTCCTTCCTTCTCCCCCCACCCTTATTTTTTATGGCAGCTACTAAAACAGGCATAGGATTGTTGGATGAGTTGACCTGAGGTCCTTCCTAAGGAACAGGAGGGGGGCAGACCATTCCTGCCTGGGGGAAAGGGTGTCTCCCCCCAGCTCTTGAGATTTCGGCAGCCTTAACCCAAGTGTCTGTCAGTTCCACAGGCTAAAGGGAGTCTCTCTTCTCTCCCCCCTTCTCTTCTTCTCGAAAGACGCACCACCTACACCTACAACACGGAGGCCCAGATTTACGCGCCAGGCAGCGCCACGGCCTACTTCGAGCCGCAAGGGGGCAGCGCTCAGGTGAGCCCGGGGGCTTCCTCCTCCCCCACGGCCATTCCCTCCCACGGCATGGTGGGCCTGGCCCTGGACAGCGCGGGCACCAGCCAAATCGTCACCAGCTCCGGTACCTATCTCATCCACGGCGGGTTGGAGAACGCCCGGCACATGTTGTCGCACACCTCCCGCTCCTCTCCGGCCACGGTAAGTCCCCAAAAATGGGGCCAAGGGGGCTAGGTCCCAACTGGACACGGGTGGGGGAGCTATGGAGTGGGCGCACCGTCCCAATTGCACATTCTACAACTGGCGGGGTGGGGAGACGCCCTTTCCTCAAACTAGTTTACCGTTTAGCTCTTCCTCCTGGAGCGGGGATGAGCAACGAGCTGTGGACTTGGTGGGAGCTGAAATCCACAGGCTGTCCACTCATAACATATTGCTCGGGTCTTTTTAGAGTTGCCAACTGAAAGGGAGCAGTGCGGCAGCTTGCAAACCGAAAGCGCATTCCATGAATGTTTTCAGAGATACGGGCAGGGGTCTCTCTGGAGGACTTCAACTCCCAGAATTCCCCAGCCAGCAAAGCTGGCTGGGGAATTCTGGGAGTTGAAGTCCTCCAGGCTTAAAGTTGCTAAGGTTGGAGACCCCTGTTCTAGGCGACTGAAGTGTCTGCCATGCAAAATCCTAACTGGAAAGTACAATAGTGATGGAGAGTCATCAGACTCTTGGCTATGGATGTGTCCCATTGGAGACTATGAATTATGATACGCCCAGAGGGGTGGAGGGAAAACCAGAGTCAAGGGTGACAAGGAATGATGTGTCTCAGAGTTGGCTACTCCCAGGCAGTCCCGGCATGTTAACTCCCAATAAATCCTTTTTTTTTAAGTTTTGGAAGTTTGGTGTCAACTCATAAAACATATTGTATACACGTTTTATAGTTGTCAACAGAAAGCGGGGGGAGTTTCAAAAAGCAGGCTGCAGTGTGGAATCGAAAGTACATTCCATTCATATTTTCTTCAAAGTCTGATTAGATGACCGAAGCTTCTGCCATGCAAAAATCTAATTGGAGAGCATGATTGATGACTCTTGGTTATGGAGATGTTTCATTGGATGGTACACCCAGAGGGGTGGGGGCGGAAAAGCAGGGTCAAGGATGCAAAAATCTAATTGGAGAGCATGATTGATGACTCTTGGTTTATGAAGATGTTTCATTGGATGGTACACCCAGAGGGGTGGGGGCGGAAAAGCAGGGTCAAGGATGACAGTGAATTACATATGCCAGAGTTGGCTACGCCCAGGTTAGTGCCGGACAGTAGAATGTTACCTTCAAATAAATCCTCTTTAGTTTTGGGAGTGTGGCTCGAGACTCCTGATTTAAACGGGGGGTAACTGCCGGAATCCTGACATTTGGCTCGAGACTCCTGATTTAAATGGGGGGTAACTGCCAGAATCCTGACATTTGGCTTGAGACTCCTGATTTAAATGATGGGTAACTGCCGGAATCCTGACATTTGGCTCGAGACTCCTGATTTAAATGGGGGGTAACTGCCGGAATCCTGACATTTGGCTCGAGACTCCTGATTTAAATGGGGGGTAACTGCCGGAATCCTGACATTGCCTCGAGACTCCTGATTTAAATGGGGGTAACTGCGAATCCTGGCATGAACTGTAAAGCAGCCATAGTTGCCCATCCCTGCTCCCGAGAGGATTGAGGGAGGGGTCCTTGCCACTTGGTAGTTCTTTTGCAGGCGTTTCATGACCCAACTAGGTAATGTCATCAGTGTGTTTGGTCATTATGAAACGTCGGCAAGAACACCACCGAGCTCAAGAGAGGCATCCCAGATCCCTCGGCTAAACCAGAGGGGCGACACACAGCGCCGTGTGGGGAGAGCCCCCGTCTGTCGCGCCGCAGAAATGTAGATAGCGAGCGAAATGCCTAGGATTCATGGGGAATGTCACCCGTTTGGAAGTCACTGAGGACTAGAAACGTGGCCCTCTGCACCAGACGTGGCGAGCGGAGGCCACCCTTCCTCTGCCCCACGTTATTCCCGCTTTACCTTTGCGTTAAGCTGCTGTGGCTTCTTCTGCATGCCATCCTACGCAGTCCCCTTTCATGTCTCTGCCACACTAACCCTCTCCTGCCTTCCAGAGTTTTGCTTTGGCCCGTTTTGGGGGGGGGAAGACCCGGAAGGCATGGCGTCGGCGGAAGCTCAGCCGATGGCCCGTGTCTGATTTGCCTTTTTCTTCCCTTCCCCCTCTTTCTCTTTCCGGCCGGCTTCCTTCGGGTAGCTCGAAATGGCCATTGAGAACCTCCAGAAAAACGAAGGCATTACGTCGCACAAAAGCACCCTGCTGAACAGCCATGTAAGTTTTGATTGTCCTCCCCCACCCTCCCTCCTTTCCTTCCTTCCTTCCCTCCCTCCCTCCTTCTCCTGCCTTGGTCCCCTGAGAGGAGAAGTATCATCCAGGGTTGGGGTGGTTGCAAACAGCTTGGTCATTTGCATCCTTTTAGAGAATCGTTGAGGATGCTCAGAGGTTTGTCTGTATCCTCAGGGTCACCTGAGTGGTGCAGATGGGGGTGGATCTTTATTGGAGCTGCTGAAAGGACTGTGTTGTAGACTGGAGACAGATGATGTCAACCCCAACATCCACCCAACAACAAACTGAGCATGTGTTGCAGCACAATGCAGAGCCTTGTGCAGATCTGTGATGGGGAAACAAAACAAGCTACTTCACAAGCACATGGCACCTAGGAGGACAAACCCAGGGACTCGATTCAGCGGTCCGTCTGCATTTTTTAAACACATAACAGATAATCAGAGTTGGAAGGGACCTTGTAGGTCATCTAGTCCAACCCCCAGCCAAGGAGTCCCTACCCATTTCTGACCAATGGCAGTCCAATCTCTTCTTGAAAGTCTCAAGGCTGCTCTTTTGAAGACAGCAAAGTCCACATTTTGGACAGAGAGGACCGCTGGTTGAAAGGGGGGTCAAAGGAGGGATACGTCATCCTCTATCTCCAGTCTACAACAGAGTCCTATCAACAGTTCCAAGGCGGCTCCACACCTATTTGCACCACTCCGGTGACTCTGAGGACACCTGAGATAAATCTCCGAGCATCCTCAACAACTCTCTAAAACGGGCGTCTTCAAACTTGACAGCATTAAGACTTGTGGACTTCAACGTCCAGAATTCCTCCTCTAATCATGTCAGCTCAGGAATTCTTGGGGGTTGAAGTCCACAAGTCTTAGAAGTTTGAAGAGCCTTGCTCTGAAAGGATGCAAATGACCAGCTTTGTCTGCAAGGAGTATCAATCCTTCCCTTCCCCACCACCCAGTCAGAGCTGAAGAAGCTTCGTGGAGGAAATGTCTTCAGAAGAAAAAAAACCCAGAAAGTCCAGTTGCCTGATGTGTGGGAGGGAATAGCACCTTTGGGACCACCATGACCCATATGACGGAGAATCTCCACCGACAAACATAGGAAAACCTTCCTCCTTGGACCTCCCCTTACCCATAATCCCTCTAACCTTCTTTGTTTTGGGAACCTTCCTTCTGCCTCGGACTTCCCCAGCCAGCGACCTTGAGGGGTTGGGTTTGTCTCGGGTTTTCAGCCACATCCCAGCCTCCCCTTCCATTCCAATGCCTGCCCTCTCCCCTCCCACCCGTTACAGTGGTCGGGTTGCAAGCGGGCCTGCGTAGCGAGTCACCCCTGGCTCACCTACCCTGTCTTCTCTTGGCCTTGGCACCAAGCTGGAGAGAAGCCTCTAAGCCAGAGGCATCAAATGCAAGGCCCAGGGGCCCAGATCCGACCCGTGGGGGTCTTAGATCTGGCCCATGGGGGCCACCTTAGAAACAGCGAAGGACTGGCTCGCGGTGCCTCTGCCAGTGAAAACGGAGTTCAGGAAGGCAGCGCAAGGCTCTCCCGGGCTCCGTTTTGGGCCACGACGGCTTCCTGCAGCCCTCTGCCAGCGAAAACGGAGCTTGGGGAGGGCATGCGTGGCCCAACCAGGCTCCGTTTTGGGCCACGATGGCCTCCTGCATCCCTAAACCACACTGAACCACACTGAAGCAATTATTAGAATAGCACCTGGCACATCTGTGGAATCTCGTATCTAAAAGTTTCCCGGACTTCCCACAATGTCCCAAACTACAAATCTACCTCTTTCCCCCATCATCACATCACACGGACCAATCACGATCCGTCCAAAAGTAAGGTCCTTATTTCATCCTGCGCCACATTCCATGACCTTGAACTAACAAAAGGATTTTATTTTGTCTACTTAGAGGTACTCAATTAAAATCACCCCCCTCCCACTTTCCCAGGCTAGGTGGCAGCGTGGAATATGGCTTCCAAAGCTGACGTTGAGTTTGATCCCCCTGCCCCGGCCCTCTTGGCTTCTAATACACACACCCTCACTTTCCTCTTTTGCACACCTGAGGACCCCTGCCTCTTTCCCTGCCTGGCGCTTGGCTTCCCCTCCCCTTCGCCTCTGAGGGCCTGGGCTTGGGTGGGTTGGTGGGATGCATTGGGCAGGGGGGCATCAGGTACTCCGTGGCAGGGGTCCACAACCCCCCCATGGACCGCAGCCCACTCCCGGGCCATCTCCTGTTTCAATCCGGGACGCAAAAGCAATGAGTAATGGTGTGATTACCCCCTCGTCTGAGCGGTGGGCACCTTGCACTCGTGTGTGAAACCCTAGTGTGAGCAGAAGGCAGGTGCGTGGACGCCTGCCACTCACACATTCCCCTCCCTGCGGCAGGCCAGGTGTGGTGACCCAGGGTGGGATACAAAAGCACCGGTCACAAAAACAGGTAAATTTCCCTTTAATTCCTTCAACTTGGCTTCAAAGGTCCAATTATCATTGACTGGAGAAAAAACTCCCCCACAAACAGTTGCGAAAAGGAAGAACTTCGGTTCAAAATCAAAATACATATAAATTATAAATAGAAAAAAAAACAACAACACAAACCACACTGAAGCAATTAAGGAGACAAGGCAGGATAAGGGCTTGAAGACGTCCACAGAGATCGAAATACACACACTGGGAAGGACGCCAGAACTCAGATAAGAATGGACAGACTAGAAATATCTTCACATTTTGCTTCCAGCAACTTTGCCATGCGCAGTTTGTCCTTTTAAACAATCCTCACAGCTGCAGCCCATGAAGGGGATCAGGGCCCTTTCCTCCCCCGTAGACCACGCCATTCATGTTTCTCCCTTATCCTCTCCTCCCTGCGTGCCCTAGGATGAAGAAGGGGATGGGCCTGGGTCTTCCTCTGAATGCCCAGCTGTTCTGTGCCCTTCCCCAGTTTCCTCCACAACCTCCAGAGCCACACTCCCACTCCCTGTCGGCTGCTCCTCCTCTCCCTCGGAGTCAGATTCTAACAGGGGCATGACACCAGGCCTCCAAGGTGGAAAGGTTGGAGGAACCACTCTTCCGTGGAGTTTAAGTGGTTTTTCAGAGTTGGCCTCTTGCCCACCCCCTCCCAACAATCCGGGTCCTCGTTTTATTGACCTCGGAAGGACGGAAGGACGAGTTGATCACGAGCCAGTCAGGATCGAACCGCTGGCTGTGGGAATGCAAGAGTTTGCCTGCAATGCGGGTAGTTCTTGACTTACGGCCACGATGGAGGCCAACATTTCTGTTGCTAAGTGAGACACTAGTTAAGCCCCATTTTGACGACCTTCCTTGCCTCGGTTGTTAAGCGGACCACCGCCATTGATAAGTTAGCCACCCGGTCGTTAAGTGAATCCGGTGTTTCCCTTTGACTTTGCATGTCAGAAGGTCGCAAATGGGGATCATGTGACCCCCTTCCCTGGGACACTGCGACCGTCATAAGTGTGGGTCCCTTGCCGAGCGTCTGAATTTTGATCACGGGACCATATAAGTGACCTGTTTCACCGCCGTTAACTTTTTTTTTTAATTACATTTATATGCCTCCCTTCTCCGAAGACTCAGGGCGGCTTACAATTTTTGGAGCACAACCCAATGCGCTCAGCAATAGCCTTCCTTCCATTGTATATGCCTGCTTATTACTAAGCGGCATTTTTACAAAGTCAGCTAATTGCCCCCAACAATCTTGGGTCCTCACTTTACCTACCCTGAGAGGATGGAAGGCTGAGTCAACCTTGAGCCTGGTGGGATTCGAGCCTACAGTAATTGTAGACAGCTGGATCTTAAGAGCAGGCATTTAACAGCCTGAGCCACCAAAGCTCTTTTGAAGGGTCGCTGAATGAAGCATTGTAAGTGGAGGACTACCTGTACTGCCTTCTGCCCACTGCGCCGCCAGGGCTCCAGGTGGAGGCCCCCAGCCATTGTCTTGCTGTGGGGGCCCTCCAGGGTGGGGGCCCTGCTTCTTGGAGGTGGGGGGGGCAAAGGATGAAGAGAGGTACGGGGGACCCCAGAAGGTGACCCCGCCCTACTCCCCAGCAGACCGAGCAGCCTTTCCCGTGTTCTGGACGTGTCCCCACTTGGTCAGGTCCTCCTTGGGATGGTGGTGCGGCCTCTGATCTTTGTCTTCTCTTCCCCTCTCCTCTTTCTCTTTCCTTTCCTCTTTCTCTCCTTCTCTTCCCTCCTCTCTTCTTTCTCTTCTCTTGTTTGGTTCCTCTTCTCTTCATTTCTCTTCTTTCTCTTTCTCTTCCCTTCTTCTCTTCCCTGCTGTTCTCTTTTCTTCTCTTCTCTTCCCTTCCCTTCTCTTTCTCTTCTCTTTCCCTTCCCTTCCCTTCCCTTCCCTTCCCTTCCGTTCTCTTTTTTCTTTTCCTCTTTCTTTCCTTCCCTTCTCTTCTGTCCCCTTCCCTTTTCCTCCCTTCCCTTCTCTCTTTTCTTCTCTTTCTCTCCTCCTCTCCTCTCTCCTTTTCTCCCTCTCTTCTCTCGCCTGGCCTCATCTCCCCCCCCCTCCCCAACCTCCCCTTCCTCCAAGCAGCTGCAGTGGCTGCTGGACAACTACGAAACGGCGGAAGGGGTCAGCCTGCCCCGCAGCTCCCTCTACAACCACTACCTGCGCCACTGCCAGGAGCACAAGCTGGACCCGGTCAACGCCGCCTCCTTCGGGAAGCTGATCCGCTCGGTCTTCATGGGCCTGAGGACGCGCCGGCTGGGCACCAGGTTTGCAAGGCAGGGGGGGCGTGTAGGGCCACTCGCCACGGCCCCCCGGCCACGGCCCGGCTGGCCACAGGACGAGAGCGACGCGAATATCGAAGCAAGGGTGGAATGGAGTGGTGAAAAGAGCGGAGGCCGAAGGAGGGAGGGAGCCCAATGGGAGAGAACGGCCACAATTCCAAGATCTCCTTGCTTCGTTTTAAGTCATTGAATGGTTAAGCTGCCCCGCAGCGAGTTTGCCGTGGAGAGGCGGCCGCAGCGGAGTTGCCCCATTCCGGTCTGGCAAGAGTTGGGAGCTGGAAGGGGAAGATGGATATTTGGGGGTCCACTTCCTGGGGGAAGCTGCCATCGTGCCCTTTTGTGACACACACACACACACACACACCGGCAGCAGCTCCGAGCCCAGAAAGGCTCCCAAGATTCAGGAGGAGGGGATGGAGGGGTGCAGTTCCCTTCTGCAAGGCATTCAGGATCCTTTCTGCTACTGGGCCAGCCTTTTTCTCTCTCTCTCTTTTTGGGGGGGCTTTTTCTACGGCGTCTGGAGCTGCTTTCTGAGAAGCATTTCCCGGCCTTTGCTGCAGGGAACTCTGGGCGAGAGAGGGGGCGGAGAGGGTCTCTTTAACCCCCCCCCCCGTGGGCATCACCGTGCCATTCAGACAATGACCAAGGGAACCCCTGGAACAGAAGTTTCCTTCTGAAATTGTGGGAGCTTCATCCCTGCAGGCTTTCAAGAAGAGACTGGACTGCCATCTGTCAGAAATGGCGTAGGGTCTCCTGCTTGGGCAGGGGGTTGGACTAGATGACCTACAGGGTCCCATCCAACTCTGTTAATCTGTGAAATGGCGTAGAGTCTCCTGGTTGGGCAGGGTGGACTAGATGACCTACAGGGTCCCTTCCAAACTCTGTTAATCTGTGAAAAGGCGTAGAGTCTCCTGGTTGGGCATGGGGTGGACTAGATGACCTACAGGGTCCCTTCCGACTCTGTTAATCTGTGAAATGGCGTAGAGTCTCCTGGTTGGGCAGGGGGTGGACTAGATGACCTACAGGGTCCCTTCCAAACTCTGTTAATCTGTGAAAAGGCGTAGAGTCTCCTGGTTGGGCAGGGGGTGGACTAGATGACCTACAGGGTCCCATCCAACTCTGTTAATCTGTGAAATGGCGTAGAGTCTCCTGGTTGGGCAGGGTGGACTGGGATCACGTGCCTTCCAAACCAGGGAACCCTGGAACAGAAGTTTCCTTCTGAAATTGTGGAGTCATCCCTGGGAGGCTTTCAAGAAGAGACTGGACTGCCATCTGTCAGAAATGGCGTAGAGTCTCCTGGTTGGGCAGGGGGTGGACTAGATGACCTACAGGGTCCCTTCCAAACTCTGTTAATCTGTGAAATGGCGTAGAGTCTCCTGGTTGGGCATGGGGTGGACTAGATGACCTACAGGGTCCCTTCCGACTCTGTTAATCTGTGAAATGGCGTGAGTCTCCTGGTTGGGCAGGGGTGGACTAGATGACCTACAGGGTCCCTTCCGACTCTGTTAATCTGTGAAATGGCGTAGAGTCTCCTGGTTGGGCAGGGGGTGGACTAGATGACCTACAGGGTCCCTTCCAACTCTGTTAATCTGTGAAATGGCGTAGAGTCTCCTGGTTGGGCAGGGGGTGGACTAGATGACCTACAGGGTCCCTTCCAAACTCTGTTAATCTGTGAAATGGCATAGAGTCTCCTGGTTGGGCAGGGGGTGGACTAGATGACCTACAGGGTCCCTTCCACTCTGTTAATCTGTGAAATGGCGTAGAGTCTCCTGGTTGGGCAGGGGGTGGACTAGATGACCTACAGGGTCCCTTCCAAACTCTGTTAATCTGTGAAATGGAGTAGAGTCTCCTGGTTGGGCAGGGGGTGGACTAGATGACCTACAGGGTCCCTTCCAAACTCTGTTAATCTGTGAAATGGCGTAGAGTCTCCTGGTTGGGCAGGGGGTGGACTAGATGACCTACAGGGTCCCTTCCGACTCTGTTAATCTGTGAAATGGCGTAGAGTCCCCTTGGGTGGTTGTGGGGGGGGTGGACTAGATGACCTACAAGGTCTTTTAATACACTTAGTGGAATAGGATTGGAACTGGGTTAGAGACTTCTGTTCTCACTGTGAGTTGTGTTGTGTGGACATGGTACACGAAGAGAGGCTCAGCCAATCTCCTTGTACACATGTTGTACTCGGACCATAAAGGTAATAATAACTTCCGACTCCGCTAATGATGTCAGAACTGGGCATGGTGTCATGGCGCCCCCTCAAGGATGAAGAGGGCAACAAGGACGGAGATGGCGGGCGACAACTCTTCTTGGAAATAACCCATTATCCTCCGCAGGGGGAACTCCAAGTACCATTACTATGGGATCCGTCTCAAGCCGGAGTCGCCGCTGAACCGCTTGCAGGAAGACGCCCAGTACATGGCCATGAGGCAGCAGCCGGCCCACCAGAAGCAGAGGTAGGAGCTCCCAACCCACCTCGTCCCCTTAGCGGCACGTTGCAAACTCATGTTGCTAGTCCTCATGGAACTGCCTGGAATGACAGGAGGCCTTTCAAATCGGGGCAGACGAAGACACCACCCCCACACACCGCAAAAGAGAAAGAAATTCCAGGTTTTTTTTAAGGTGGCTTCCTCAAAATATAAGGCGAAGTCAGTGTGCCACTACAAACCCCATCACTCCAGCCAGACAGCCTGTGTACCTGGGTTCCGTTTCAAATCGCTGTTATCAAATCTTAGTAATGCTTTGCTTCTGGTGTCAACTCATGAAATATTTCTATGGTCATTTTAGAGTTGCCAACAGAAAAGGAGGAGGGAGAGGGGTTTGAAAGAGCAGTGCGGCAGCTTGGAAACCGAAAGTGCATTCCATGCATAATTTTTCAAAGATAGTAACTAGGTGACTGAAGTTTTTGTCGTGCACAATTCTAACTGGAGAGCATGATTGATGACCCTGGGCTATGTGTGATGACCCAGGGTGGGATACAAAACAAACACAGTCACAGAAAACAGGTGAAGCCCCTTTTATTCCTTCACTTTGCTTCCAAGTTCCGAATATTCTTGACGGAAGCCAAAAAACTCCCACACAAACAGTTACAAGAAGAAGGAAAAAACCAGGCAAGATAAGGGCTGGAGGATGTCCACAGATAACACACACTGGGAAGGACGCCAAACTCAGAGAGGAACGACAGACTAGAGATATTTCCACGCTTTGTTTCCAGCACTGGGCCATACGCATGTCCGTCCTTTTAACCAGTTCTCACAGCTGCATCATGAAGAGGATCAAGGCCCTTTCCTTCCCCGTAGACCATGCCATTCACGTTTCTCCCTTATCCTCTCTTCCCTGTGTGCCCTAGGATGGAGAGGGGATGGGCCTCTGACTGCCCAGATGGCCTCTGCCCTTCCCCAGCCTCCTCCACAACCTCCACACTTCCACTCCCTGTCAGCTGTTCCTCCTCTCCCTTGGAGTCAGTCTCCACCAGGGGCATGACACTATGGATGTGTCCCATTGGAGGATATGAATTACAAAACCCCCGGGGGTGGGGGGGAAAACCAGGGTCAAGGGTGACAGTGAATGATGTGTTTCAGAGTCAGCTACACCCAGGCAATGCCAGACATGTTAACTCCTAATAAATCCTTTCGAAATTTTGGAAGTTTGTCTCGAGACTCAGGATTAAATTGGGGGTGACTGCCGGAATCCTGACATCTGGGACTCTGCCCTTTGATATGACCCAAGGCCTAATCAATCAATCAAAATAAATAAGCGTAGCTGAATGCCCGGCTTGCCTTGTGGAACTTGGGAGCTTCTAGAAGTCCCGTCTGACCAGCTCTCCCTCACCCAACCACATACACACACAAACACACACACATGCCAACACACAACTAGGGATTAACCTGTTTTCCAAAGCACCCAAGGCCAGGACAAGAAGTAACAGGTGGAAGTTGATCAAAGAGAAATCCAACCAGGGATTGGTTGCTACCGGTTCACACCGGTTCGGGCGAACCGGTTGTTGATTTTATGGCCAGTTTGGCAAACCGGCAAATCCCACCCCTGGCTGGCCCCGCCCTGCCCCACCCAGGAGTCCCTGCATGGCCCATTTTGGATCGCAGGTAAGTCCAGGGCCTGTGCGGAGGCTCGGGGAGGGCGAAAAATGGGCCTCCTGGAAGTTCCGGAAGGGTGGAAATGGGCCCGTTCCCAGCCTTCAGAGAGCCTCCGGAGTCCGGGGAAGCCATTTTTGCCCTCCCGGAGGCTCGAAAACATTTCACCCTGGGAGGGTGAAAACAGCCACCCACAACCCGTTTCTGCTCCCAGGCCAGGGTACTGCAGGATGCCGACTAGGCCACGCCTACCATGGCCACACCCACTGTGGCCACGCCCACCCAGCAACTGGACACAGAACTGGTGGCTAAATGTTTTTGAAGCCCGCCCCTGCATCCAACCTAGAAATAAGGAGAAATTTCCTGACACTAAGGACAATTGACCAGTGGAACAGCTTGCCACCAGAAGTTTTAGATGCTCCCACACTGGAGATTTTCAAAAACAGACTGGACAACCATTTGTCTGAAATGACATAAGGTCTCCTGCTCGAAGAGGGGGTCAGACTAGAAGACCACCCAGGTCCCTTCCAATTCTGTTATTCTGCATTCTAGCAATCCAGAAGTTGTGGGTGCTCCAACACTGGAAGTCTTTAAGAAGAGATCGGACACCCATTTGTCCAACATGGTACGGGGTCTCCTGCTCAAACGGGGTTGGACTACAGGATCTCCCAGGACCCTTCCAACTTACGCTCTTATTCCTTCCTTCCTTCCTTGAAAGCCTCCATAAAAGGAGTCTCTCCCCCTCTCATTCTGCAGGTACCGACCTTCCCAGAAGTTGGATGGTGCAACAGAGGGGGGGGCCATCAGCGCCCCCCACACTACCCCTGAAGAGTCGGTAGCTGCCCAGTGTCAACACCACCAGCAATACATTGGTGAGAAATGTTTCCAAATCCCTGCTGTCAGTCTTTTTCAATAAAGTGCATTTTACAGGACCCCCAAACACTTAAAAGTTTTATCTTCTTTGGATTTAATGGTTTGATTTACTTGCCACCCTAAATCCCAATCTGAGAGGATGTGTTGTGGCCTGTCAGCTGCCGGCCCCTCCGTCAGCCAAATCAGGAGGAGGCGGCGTGAGAGTCAGGGTCAGCATCAGGGTAACCTGGTGTTGTGGTTAGCCGAGGACTCAGATGAGGGGCTGGGACAATTAGGGAGTTGGACTGCTGCCTTCAGAGATTGTGGGGGCTGGCAGCAGCGATGAGGTTCCCGAGGAGCCTGTGCCAAGTGCGCGTGCGCGCAGGATTGCTCGGAGGAAAGAGCAGCTACAACAGCACGGGCGACTCGGGAGTAAGGCTGCAAGGTAATGGCCCCTCCTTCAAGAAGATAAAAGCCAGCTGTGAAGCGAACGTACTTTGCAGAAGGCAAAGACGTTTTGAGACTCCAGCCTCGTGGACATTCTAGTATCCTGAGTTTGTATTTGAAGATTCTTATTTTGCAAATTATTATCTTTTGGCAAGTCTTGCACAGTTTGGCAAGGCTTGTGCTTATCACAGCTAATTATTTTGGAAAAGCATTACAAGGTTTCTGTTCCCTATGGATTGTGTTTGATTTGTTGGAAAAGGGCGTGGGTCAGAACACTTGGGAGCTCCGAGGGGGAAGGAATGGAGCTGGCAGAGAAAGAGGCAGAGGCAGAGCCTGGACTGTCTGTCAGCCCTCAGGTGGAGAGTCAACAGCCCCAGGTCTGGAGGTGGCTGATGAGGAAGAGGAGGAACAGCCGGCTCCAGTGCCTGACACGCAGATGCTCAGAAGGCAGAGGAAAGGAGAGCAGTGGAAATCTATGGGCCAGTCCTTGGGACGGAAAAGCCACCGCTGCTAGCAAGACCCCATCCTAGCTCTGGGGATAAAAGGCAGGGAGGCGGAGATGAACAGGTGTGGTAGACAATTATTCATCTTCCAGCTGGACAGGCTTGTTACTCCTAGTAAAGGAATCATTTGAGTTCAAGTCAGAGTTCAAGTTTGTCATGTTTTCGGAGCTGGGTCAGAACAGGATGGATGAAAAAAAACCCACTAACTTTGGGAGAAATTTTTAGGGGTGTCTAGTGGGGCCAGGGCAGGTAGGCCCCTGGCAGGTAGATGGTGCATAAATTTAATCTATAAATAAATTTGAACCCCAGGCTCCAAGCCAGGGCCTCAAACCCAGATTCGTGCAATGCTTTGAAGTACAGAGAACCCTCCACTTGCAAACCATTTGTTTAGTGACCGTTTGAAGTTACGACGGCACTGAAAAAAGTGACGTGTGGCTGTTTTTCGCCCTTACGACCATTGCCGTATCCCCGTGGTCACGCAATTAAAATTCAGGTCTTTGGCCATTGACTCATACACATAACTCACTCTGTGACTTATGGTCACAGTGGCCCGGGGTCGTGACCTTCTGATGAGCAAAGTCAATGGGGAAGCTGGATTCACTTCATGACTGTGGGACTAACTTAACCACCGCAGGGATTCCCCCCCCTAGCCACTGTGGCCAGAAAAGTCGTAAAATGGGGCACAATGTATTGACCATGGAAACTTGGGTCACAATTGTCGTAAGTCAGAAGGGCTACTGGTGATACCTTACGATTCGCGGTGGATCAGCAGTGGGCAGTTAAGATTCCGCCTAATTATTTTTCTTTATTATTATTATTATTTTTAATTCACATTTATATGCTGCCCTTCTCCGGAGACTCAGGGCGACTTACAATGTTTGGAGCACAACCCAATGTGCTCAGCAATAGCCTTCATTCCATTGTATATGCCTGCTTATTACTAAGCAGCATTTTTACAAAGTCAGCTTATTGCCCCCAACAATCTTGGGTCCTCAATTTACCTACCCCAAGAGGATGGAAGGCTGAGTCAACCTTGAGCCTGGTGGGATTCGAGCCTGCACTAATTGCAGGCAGCTGGAGCTAAGTACTAGGTGTTTAACAGCCTGCACCACCAAGGATCTTTTTTTGCCAGCCATATAACAAAAATTTAGCCACATTCACTTGAAACTACATGGCTGCCCTGAAGATGCTTCCGAAATGGGTGTGTTAACTGGAACCCTGATACTACAATTATGGGAATGGTACATAAAACAAAAAACCCCTCCCAAACGATTTTTTTTTTCCTTGCCCCGCAGATGTCACTCACGTGCTGCCTGAATTCCCGGTCCTGAATCCGGAAAGCGTCCTCCTGCAGGGAGGGATCGAGACGCGTGACCTCCAGGCTCTGCAGCTCTTCTACCGCCGGCATTGCGAGGTGATTCTGCGGGGCCAGGTTTGAAGTGGCCCTTCCGGGGCACCAACTTTGCCTCGCTGTGCGGCATCTGTTTGGCGACCACGGGAGCACCTTTGTCCAGAGACGCCTTGCTTCCTCTGTCTCCCCCACACTGGAACCAAATCTGATGGTGGCGGGGGGCGTCTGTCCCTGCAGGCCAACGTGGAAGTGGTGGTGAGCCTCCAGCTGCCATTCCTTGAGAAACTTTGGCGTTCCTTCTGGAATTCTGAATCTGTCCCCAGCCGGACGGGCGCTTCCGCTGCCAGAACCTCCAGGTAACACCACAGGCCGCTCCACCTCCCGTGACAGTTGGGCTCAAAGTGAATTCAAAGGCGGCCTTCAGCATACGATCACAAGGGAGCCCCAAATTTCTACTGCTGAACGAGAGAGTGGCTCAGTGAGTTTTTGCCCCATCGAACAACTTTTTCTTGCCATGGTTGTTAAGCAAATCACTGCAGCCATGACGTTAATCAGATGATTGTTAAGTGAATTGGGCTTCAGAAGGGGGATCACTTGACCCCGAGCCACTGCAACCGCCATGAATACATGCCAGTTGCAAGCATTTGAATTTTATTTTATTTTATTATTCATTTTATTTTGTTATTTTATTGTATTTTTTTTTATTTTATTTTATTGTATTTTATTTTTTATTGTTTTTCATTCTTTATTTTATTAACAATAGCAATAGCACTTAGACTTATATACTGCTTTATATACTTATTTATATTTAGTTATATACTGCTTTACGGCCCTCTCTAAGCGGTTTACAGAGTCAGCCTCTTGCCCCCCAAGAATTATTATGTTTATTTTATTCTATTTTTATTATTTTATTCTGTTTTTATTATTTTATTTTATTATTATTTTATTATTTTATTTTAGTTATTGTTTTATTTCATTTAAAAATTTATATTGCTGCCTCCTCGCCCATGGCAACTCAGGGCGGCTTACAGGGCATCAAAACCCCAATGTAGAAGAAATGAAAATAATTTTTTTAAAAAAGAAAATAATAATTTTGACCACCTGACCACTGACTTGATGTTGCAACGGCCGGCTGCAAGTGTGAAAAATGCTCACCCGCCACTTAATTTCCAGTGCCATTGTTGCATCAAGCAGTCGCTGAGCAAGCAGTCGTAAGGCAGGTGTCAAGGCCCCGACATGCACCCCCATTCATATCATAAGTCTCTGGCCGCATCACTCAGAGTAAAAAAGATTGATTTATTAGGAGTTAACATGTCGGTGTTTCCTGATTGCAGCCCACTCTGAGGCACATCATTCATTTCCCCCTTGACCCTGGTCTTCCCCCACCCCTGGGATGTATATTCTCCAATGGGACACATCCATAGCCAAGAGTCATCAATCACGCTCTCCAGTAATAATCTTGCATGCCAGAAACTTCGGCTGCCAAAGCGATTATCTGAAGCATTTAAGGAATGCACTGCTTTCCCCCACTCTGTGATGAGCCGGAGTGTAACGCAAACGTAACAAAATCCAAGACATAAATAATGTCCTTTAATGCCTCCAACTTGGTCCCACTGTTCAATAATTCTCAGTTGAAGATAAAACTTACTCAAAAATAGTCTTCAGAAGCAAGCAATACAGTCCGAACTCAATGAGCAGATAGAGGTGAAATAGAAAACCAAAACAAACTACAATGAAGGAATTTCCACAACGGACCAGGATAAGTAATTACCAACTTCAAGGAGATAACAAGGCCCAGTCTGTTGGAAGGACACTAACCAAGATAACTTCAGACCAAAATAACACATGCTTTGCTTCTGGCAACCTATGTTTTAACCGTCTCTCTTATATACTATTCTCCCCAGCTGCAACCAATGAGGGGGATCATGGCCGCTTCCTCTCTCGTAAGCCAAGTTGTTGCCTTCTCTGTTCCGCCCTACGTGCCCTAGGATGGAGAGGGGATGGGCCTGTGTCCTCCTCTGACTGCCCAGCCGGCCTCTGCCCTTCCCCAGCCTCCTCGACAACCTCCAGAGCCACACCTCCACTCTCTGTCGGCTGTTCCTCCTCTCCCTCAGAGTCTGACTCTTAACAAGGGCAACTAAAAAGACCAAAGGAGTATTTTTTAGTTGTCAGTGGGGACCACCTGTATTTTAACTCGGCCCTCGAAGTGTTGGCTCTGAATGCAGAGACAAGTCCTTGGAGGGTTTTTCTAGGAAGAGGGGCAGCCTGGATGCTTTGACTGAAAGGCTCTCCTGCCTTCCCTTTGCAGTGAAGAGTCCTACGAAGCCATCCTCCCGAGGCACCAGCTGATCGCCCTGTGCAAACACGAGCCCATCCTGGCCTGGATGCGGAGCTGTGACCACCTCTTGTACCAAACCCTGGTGGAGATTCTCATCCCGGATGTTCTCCGGCCTGTTCCCGGTGCGTAAAAGGGACTCTGTGTGTGTGTGTGTGTGTGTCCCCTTTGGGAAGACTTTCTCTACAAGGCTCTGCATGAACCCGCCTCTTCCTCTTCTCCATTCAGCTCAGACTCCTCCATCGCCAAGTTTTCGATCATATTTCCTCTCCGCAAATCCTTGGGGGCCTTTTTTTAAGCTTCCCGTTCTTTAAGGGGTTGGGCCACGGGGCATCGGCGGAGAGTTTGAGGTTCTCGCCAGCCTGGAAAACCTCAGGGTTGTTCCAGAGGGTAGGATAAGAAACTGGATTTAAATAACCAGCCGTGGGGAGACAGCGCCGTTCATCAGTGGAAACATACTGTTTTGGGCAGTGGTGGGTTCTCTTTTGATGGGGAGGGGTTTAGACGAAGGCTGGGTGGTCACCCTTCTCAGGGGTACCGAAATACAGATTCCTGCCCTGGCAGGGTTTCTCAGTCTCACCTACTTTAAAATGGGTGGACTTCCAACTCTGTTCTGACCCACGCCCTTTTCCGACAAATCAAACAGAATCCAAAGGGAACAGAAACCTTGTAATGCTTTTACAAAATAATTAGCTGTGATAAGCACAAGTCTTACCAAACTATGCGAGACTTGCCGAAAGATAACAGACAAGAAATAATTTGCAACACAAGAATCTTCAAATACAAACTCAGGATACTGGAATGTCCACGAGGCTGGAGTTTCAAAACGTCTTTGCCTTCTGCAAAGTATGTTCCTTTCACAGCTGGCTTTTATCTCTTGAGGAGGGGCCATTACCTTGCAACCTTACTCCCAAGTCTGTTGTAGCTGCTCTTCTTGCAGCAACCTGCACACATACACGCACTTGGCACAGGCTCCTCGGGAACCTCCTCATTGCTGCTGCCAGCCCCCCCCCAATCTCTGAAGGCAGCAGTCCACTCCCTAATGGTCCTGGCCCCTCATCTGAGTCCTTGCCCTCCTCAGCCGTCCGCACCTGCTGCCGGCTAACCACAACAAACTCCCAGAATTCCCCTTTTGGTCTTGTGGTTCTGAACGGTGTGTACGTGCTGTTTATCTCTCTGTGCCTGTTGATGGCTGGTTTGCCTGAGTCTCACACAATTCTCTAGCGTATTTTGGACATGCTGAAAATAGTGTCAGGGCTCCCAACAAATCCACCCCCATTCAAATCATAAGTCTCTAGCCACATCTCTCAGAGTAAAAAAATTGATTTATTAGGAGTGGCCATGTCGGCATTAGCTGGGTGCAGCCGACACTAAAATACATCATTCATCTCATACTTGACCCTGGTCTTCCCCCCAACCCCTGGGTGTATATTCTCCAATGGGACACATCCATAGCCAAGAGTCATCAATCATGCTCTCCAGTAATATTCTTGCGCGCCGACAGCTTTGGGCTGCCTAGCAATTATCTGAAGCATTTAAGGACTGCACTACTTCCCCCTTCCTTTCTGCTGGCAACTAAAAAGATCAAAGGAGTATTCTTTTTAGTTGACAGTCTGTTTTAGGAACTACCGAGTTGAAATCAATGCTCCTACTGTGCCTACACTGACAGGGCAACCCACTTGTATCTAAACAGAGAGAAAACCTCACTCCCTTCTAACTCTGATGATGTCACCTACTTGGGTCGTCTATGAGCACCAAGGACCCCACAATCCTCCTCCTCCTCCCTTTCTCCTCCTCCTCTTCTTCCTCCTCCGCCTTTCCTCTCCCCACAAACCCTTCTCCATTCTAGCACTGAAGATATTTCCCACTTCAGTGGTGTCATGGTGGCACAATGGTTAGAATGCAGTATTCCAGGCTTAAGTCTGCCCACAGCCAGCAGTTCGATCCTGACAGGCTCAAGGTTGACTCAGCCTTCTGCCCTTCCTTCCGAGGTCAGTAAAAGGAGGACCCAGGTTGTTGGGGGCCATAGGGTCACCTGAGTGGTGCAAATGGGGTGTGGAGCCTTCTTGGAACTGCTGACCACATTGTCTATACCTGGTCTACAATACAGTCCGTTCAGCAGTTCCAAGGTGACCCCGAGGACACAGATAAACCTCCAAGTGGCCTCGGTGACCTCTAAAAGGATGCAAATGACCAGCTGTCTGCAAGGAATATCAATCCTGCCCTTCCCCACCATCCAGTCAGAGATGAAGAAGCTTCCTGAATGAGAAGAGAAACGTCTTCAAAGGAAAAAACAAAGTCCAGTTGCTTCCTGGGGAATGGAAGGGTTTATACTCCTTGCAGACAGCTGGTCGTTTGCATCCTTTGAGAAAGTTGTTGAGGCCACTTGTAGGTCCATCTCAGGGTCACCTTGCAACTGCTGAAAGGACCATGTTGTAGACCGGAGATAGATGATGTCATCAAGAAGAAGGCTCCGCCCCCATTTGCACCCCTCAGGTGACCCTGAGGACACGGACGAACCTCCAAGTGGCCTCAACGACCCTCTAAAAGGATGCAAATGACCAGCTTTGTCTGCAAGGAGTATCAATCCTTCCCTTCCCCCAACATCCAGTCAGAGATGCAGAAGCTTCTTGGATGAGAAGCGAAACATCTTCAAACGAAAAACAAAAAAATTCCAGTTGCTTTTTTTGTGGGAAAAGAAGCTCCTTTGGGGTCTTCCAGTCGGGGATCCCAGCTGCCCGACTCGGCTGAGCCCGCTCCCTTCTCTTACCCCGCAGGCACCTTGACCCAAGCCATCCGCAACTTTGCCAAGAGTCTGGAGGGCTGGCTGATGAGCGCCATGAGCGAGTTCCCGCAGCCCGTGGTCCAGAGCAAGGTAAGCAAGCAGCACTGTGGTCTCCCCCCCGGAACAAAATTCCGACCCAAAATGCCATCTTCGCTACCCCCTTCCTCCTTGAGGGGGCACCACGGCGCCAGGTCCGGCTCTGACATCATCTTGCAAAGGACGCGATGATGTCATTGGCATCCGTGGTGGGATTCCATGCTGGTGCCTGGAAGCTGTGAGGGTCTGGATGGGAGTCAACAGGCTCAGACTTAACCCAGACAAGACTGAGTGGCTGTGCGTACTGCCCCCCAGGGACCATGTTGATTGTCCATCTTTGGTTCTGGGTGGGGAGAAATTGTCCCCCTCAGAACGGGTTCGCAATCTGGGAGTCCTCCTAGAACAGCCGTGGGCAAACTATGGCCCGGGGCGGATCCGCCCGCTCGCTGTTCTATCTGCCCAGGGAGCCAAAGAGCGGAGGGTTCTCTTGCTCTCCCAGAAGGCTACGTGAAGTAATCTAACTTTGAATTTATATTAGTTCACACAAACACTCCATCCATGCTTTGTTCGCCCTCTGGTCCAGTTTAAGAACCCATTGTGGCCCTCGAGTCAAAAAGTTTGCCCAACCCTGTCCTAGACCCACGGCTGAAATTGAGCAACCCATCGGGCCGTGGCTAGGGGAACTTTTACAGGTCATCCCATTTTGTGCCCAATTATACCCTACCTGGACGGGAGGCTCTTCACAGTCACTCATGCCCTAGTCACCTCATGACTGGATTATTGCAACGCTCTACATGGGGCTACCTTGAAGAGCATTCAGAGACTGCAGTCCAGAACGCAGCCGTGTGAGCTGTTGTGGGTGTCCCAGATACACCCACATATCACTCACCTTCCAAGCTGCACTGGCTTCCTGTCAGTCTCCGGTGCAATTCAGGAGTTATTGGTCACTCTATAAAGCCCTACATGGCTCAGGACCAGGTTATCTCCAGATCGCTCTCCTATCCTGCGCCTCCCTGAGACCGGTAAGATCCCACAGAGTCGGTCTCCTCTGGGTTCCGTTAGCTAAACAACAATGCCGGCGGGAGGGGGCCTTCTCTGTGGCTGCTCGGCTCTCTGGAACCAGCTGCCTCCCGAGGTCCGGACTGCCTCCACCCTACTGACTCCTTCCACAAAAGCAGTCAAACCGGCTTTTCCGGCAGGCATGGGGCTGATCTCGCGACTGAGATCTAGCGAGATCCGCCCTTCTGTTGATTGCTGTTTTTAAATTGTTTATAAATTTTTATAATGTAATTCTTTGTGTTTTTGGGGTTTTTTTGCTGTGAGCCGCCGGACTCCTTTGGGAGTTGGGTGGCATATAAGTTTAAATTCATTCATTCATTCATTCATTCATTCATTCATTCATTTTAAACTGCTTGGATCGCTGGCGGTCGATTTGACATATCCTGGCGGGTGTCACCATAAGTATCTGGGGGGCTGCTTCCTCCTGTCTTTTTACCTGGGCAGCCTCGTGTTCTCTCTTCCCCCAGGTGAGCGTGGTGAGTGCCTTTGCCCAGACCCTGCGCAGGTACACCTCTCTGAACCACCTGGCCCAGGCCGCCCGGGCCGTCCTCCAGAACACCTCCCAGATCAACCAAATGCTCAGCGATCTCAACCGGGTGGATTTTGCCAATGTGCAGGTCAGTTCAGGACTCGGGGGTCTCCTGGGCAGGGGGAGGGGGCAGGAGGGAGGGGTGCCTCGCGGCCACGGGCACACTACTGGATGGGACTCCTAGTCCGGCACTTCTGTAGTAGGACGCCTCCCGAAAACGATACTGTAAGAGTTTTTGTTTGCCAGAAATAGTTAGAATTTTGGGATTAGAGTAGGGGTCACTTGGGGCTCTCTGAGCTTGGTGGTTTCCTTGCAGACGTTTCATGACCCGACTAGGGAACTTCATCAGTGCTAGAAGGGAGTGAGGTTTGCAGGGAGGAAGGAGGGGGGAGGAGGAGGAGGAAGAGGAGGAGGAGGAGGAGAATGACTGTGGGGTCCTCAGTGCTCTCTGAGCTTGGTGGTTTCCTTGCAGACGTTTCATGACCCGACTAGGGAACATCATCAGTGCTAATGAATATGGGGTGGGCTCCCTGTTTAGGTACAGTACCTTGCCAAGGAGAAAATCAACACTCCTTATTAATACTGGAAAGGGATGATGTTACCATGTTGGGAGTGAAATGTCTGCAAGAAGACCACCACCGAGGGCCCCCACCGAAAGAGAAACCTGGATAAGCAGGGATCAACACCAGACAAACAATCAAGCAGAAAACAATGTCCCATCAACACTGGCTACCGCATGTAAACAGAGAGCAAACCCAACTCCAGAGAGAGAGAGAGAGACAAAGAGAGAGAGATGATAGATGAGAGAGAGCGAGAGAGATGAGAGAGAGAGAGAGAGAGAGAGAGAGAGAGAGAGAGAGATAGATAGATAGATAGATAGACAGATGATATAGATAGATGATAGACAGATAGATGATAGATGAGAGAAAGATGAGAGAGAGAGAGATAGGAGAGATAGACAGACAGACTGACTGACAGACTGACAGACAGACAGACAGATAGATGGATGATAGATAGATAGGTAGATAGATAGATAGATAGTGCACTAATTGGCATATACTAAAATGAAATTTCACTGCATTCAGCTACATTCTAGCAGTGATGATGCTACCTAGTTGGGTCATGAAACGTCTTCAAGAAAACCACAAATCTCAGAGACCCCTAAGGACCCCACAATCCTCCTCCTGTTTCTCCTCGCCCTCCTCCACTCTCTTCTAGTACTGATGATGCTACCTAGTTGGGCAATGAAACATCTGCAAGAAAACCCCCAAGCTCATAGACCACCCAGAACCCCTCTGTCATTGTCCTCCTCCCTCCTCCCTCCTCCTCTTCCTCCTCCCTGCAAACCTTCTGGAAACCTTCCTCCTTTCTGGCACTGATGAAGTTCCCTAGTTGGGTCATAAAACGCCTGCAAGAAAACCCGCCCAGCTCTTCCAACCTCCTCTTCTCTGGGTCTCTCTCCCAGGAGCAAGCCTCCTGGGTCTGCCAGTGTGAAGAGGGGCTGGTGCAGAAACTGGAGCACGATTTCAAGGTGACGCTGCAGCACCAGAGCTCCCTGGACCAGTGGGCGAGGTGGCTGGGCGAGGTGGTGTCGCAGGTGCTGAAGCCCCACGAGGGCGCGGCCAGCTTCCCCCGGGCGGCCCGGCAGTTCCTGCTGAAGTGGTCCTTCTACAGGTAAGCCCCCTGCCTCGCCC
>CM019148.1:374921473-374940701 GCA_009733165.1 Naja naja
GCCCCCTCCCTTGGGCCTCCGGGCTGCTGCACGGGGCTGTAGACCCGAACGTTGCTGCCACCATTGCTGCATGTGCCCCTGGGAGAGGGCTGGGGTGGGAGACCGGCCCCTCCCTGCCTGGTCTCCGGAGCCTCCACTGAACCCCTGTCATCTTCTCTCTTCCAGTTCAGCGACCTCGCCTCCCTGTCCCCGGCTGTGCTCGAGAAAGGTAGGGACCCTCTGGCACTTCCTCCACGAGGAGGGGTCCCCCGCCCACCCTCACCCCAGAGTAAAGCTGGGCCCATCTTTCTCCTTTCCCGCAGACGCCTTCAGCACCTTGGGACCCGAGGCCGGAGCCCGGATGAAGCCCCGGGTGAAGCGCGAGCACAGCGACCCCGGCCCGTCCTTGCAGGAGATCTAACCAACGGGCAGGCCGTGCGCCCGCCCCCTCTATCCTGACTCCGCTGAGAGTGCCAAAGCTTTCCCAACGACGCCCTGCGAGGACTCCCGGCCCTCCCGGACGCCACCGTGCCTCTTCGTCCCTCCTCCTCCTCCTCCTCTTCGTGCTTTACGGGTCTTTGCCAAAGACGGGCCGGTGTCCGGCAAGACAGAGAAGGCCCTTGACCGTCGGCCAGTCCTTCTCTTTGAAAAGGTCCCCCGGCCGGCCCACTCCCCGTCCTCCCTCCTGCTCTTATGCTTTGCCTTAACTGACTCCACTCCCTGAGGGGAGAAACCCTGCCAAGGTGCCACTGTGATCCGGGGCCGCTGGTCGATTCTGCGCCTCGCGAGAGAAGGGGAAGGGCGTCCTTCCGGCGTCCTCTCCGACTCTTGCTAAATAAACGGACACTTGTGGCCAACCACGAACATCCATCGTCGTCCTTCCATTCCTCTTTGCCCGTCGTCTCACCCGGCTAAGCGCCATCTTCTCCTGGGTCCTCGTGGGCCACCACCGGAGGTGGGATACTGTAGGAGAGGGTTTTTCAACCCGAGCTGCTTGATGATGGGTTGGACTTCAACTCCTAGGATTCTCCAAGCCAGGTTGAGCAATGCCAGTAGTACTTGAGGGTTTCATTTAGCGGCCATTCAAAAGTTACCCAATGGCACTGGAAAAAGGGCACTCGGGACCTTTTTTTCCCAGGCTTATGACTATTGCAGCATTCCTGGCCATCGCAGGATTCAAATTCAGGCGCTTGGCAGTCCCCAACTCATACCTGTGTTTCCCCAAAAATAAGACCTGGTTTTATTTATTTATTTACCACCAAAAAAGGTACTAGGCATGGGGTGGGATTCTACCGGTTCGGACCGGTTCCATAGAACCGGTTGTTACAATTCTGTACAGTTCAGAGAACCGGCAAATCATGCCCCTGGCTGGCCCTGCCCCTCTCCATCTACCCCTCCCCTCCCAGTCCTTGCACATGCACAACATTGTACGCGTGCCCAAACTGATCGCTTTCTTCCCTGTCCAGTCACTCCTTAAGGTATTTCTTTTTCTCCCTCCCGACGATCAGCTGTTCCTATGATCAGCTATGCCATGATTCTTCTCGCTTACTTACTGCTTCGCCCAGGAAGCTCCCCTGAGCCCAGAAGGCCCAAAAAATGGAGAGGGGGGTGCTGCAAAAAAAGTCACACCCACCTAGTCACATGGCCATGCCCACCTAGCCACGCCCACAGAACCGGTTGTTACAAAATTTGAATCCCACCCCTGGTACCAGGTCTTATTTTTGGGGACATCTTCCACTGACTCGCCCTGCTTAACAGGAGCCCGCTGCCAGCCCACATCTGTAGCCACTTGCCGCTGCTTGATGCGTCGTCCCCAGCCTCCATTTTGTCAGAGGCCTCGGTAGCTGAGAAATGGGCTCCTGATGGACGCGTGCCTCACCCCACCCTCATTTTGCCATCAGAGGCTGTCAGGAAAGGCCTCTGCAGCCAATAACAGAGCTCCGGATAGGTGCATGCAAGTGGCTGCAGAAAAAGTGGCCGACAAGGTGAGGTAGGTGTCGGGGTGTCTGAGGCCTGGCTGCAAATGTCCGAAGGTAAGTATCAGTAGGGCAGCTCCACCTTCCCCGTTCCAACCCTAGCTTGATTTTTACCCATGCACCTCGCCCCACCCTGTGCATCCCCAGAGTGGGGTGAGGTCTTCACTAGGGCTTATTTTGGGGGTAGGGCTTATATTGGACACACGTGTAAAAAATCAAGCTAGGTCTTATTTTTTGGATAGGTCTTATTTTCAGGGAAACAGGTATTTATGATGGTTGCAATGTCCCAGGTGGTCCCCTTTTGCAACCACCTGCCAATCAAAGTCAATGGGGAAGCTGGATTCACTTAACAACTGGGTTACTAACTGATCAACTGCAGTCATTCACTTAACGGCAGCAAGACAGGTCGTAAAACGGAGGCCAAACTCGCTGAACCAATGTCTTGCTTGGCATCAGAAATTTTGGGTTCAGTCAAGGGCTCCCTGTGCTCCCAGTGCAAACAGCCACTCAATTGGCAGAATGGCAAAATCCTCTTCCTGCAAGCAGACTTCCCAGAATTCCCCAGGTTGTTGCACCTGGATCCTCCTGCAGGTTCCCCCACAATCCTCAGCAAGCTAGAAAGGCCAACCCCAGCATGCCAAGGTTAACAGGACTCTTATGTGCCCAGGTGCCCCTGTGGGAATTGCTGACCTGTTTACAAGTGGGGTCTCTCTTTGGCAAACTGCACACAGGTTTCAATCGTGGGTGTGCAAGAGACAGCCAAAAAATGGGAACGCCAAAGTTACGAGCTTGGCTATGAATGCAGCGACAAAGCGGCGTGCAAAATATTTGTGCATTTCCTTGGTTAGGTCCATTCATTCATTTGGTTTCATAAGTGAGAGAATAATTTAAAAGATTTAAGCAGCCCAGAGAATGGTGGTGCAGTGGTTAAATGTGGTACTGCAGGCTAATTCTGCCAACTGCCAGCAGTTTGATTCTGACCAGTTCAAGGCTGACTCAGTCTTCTGTCCTTCCTTCCAAGATCGATGAAACAGGGGACCCAGATTGTTGGGGGACAATAGGCTGACTCTGTAAACCACTTAGAGAGGGCTGTAAAGTATCTAAGTCTAAGTGTTACTGCTATTCCTTCCCTCTCTCCTTTGTACCCTTTCTATTTTTCTTCTCTCTTTCCTTCCCTTCTTTTTCTCCATTTTTCTTTCTCTCCTCTCTCCATCTCTTATTTCTCTTCTCTTTTTCTCTTCCTCTTCTTTCCTCCCCTCCCTCCCTCCCTCCTTTCTCCTTTTCTTTCTTTCTCTTCCTTCCTTTCCCTTGTAAGAGCCGTAGTGGTGCAGTGGTCAGAATGCAGCATTGCAAGCTAGCTCACTGCTGACTGCCAGCAGTTCAATCCTGACTGGCTCAAGGTTGACTCAGCCTTCCATCCTTCCGAGGTCAGTAAAACAAGGAGGCAAGAGGCTGACTCTGTAATCTGCTTAGAAAGGGCTGGAAAGGACTGTGAAGCAGTCCATAAGTCTATTGCTGTTTCTGTCTGTCTCTGTCCCTATCTATCTATCTATCTATCTATCTATCTATCTATCTATCTATCTTTATCTATCATCTGTCCGCCTAATCCAATCTATCTACCGTTTCCCCGAAAATATGACTTACCCTGAAATAAGTCCTAGCTTGATTTTTTACACATGCACCCAGTATAAGCCCTACCCCCAAAATAAGCCCTAATTAAGATCTCACCCACTCCAGGGTGCACGGGTAAAAATTAAGCTAGGGTGAGGATGGAGGGGTGGAGCTGCCCTACTACTTTTCTTTGGACAGTTGTAGCCAGGCCTTGCACCCCCCGACATCTGCCTTGCTGGCCCAATTCTTCTGCAGCCAGCAAGGCTGGCAAGACTTTCCTGAAGGCCTCTGGAGCTGAAAAAAAAGCTCTGGATCGATCCTGAGCCCTGTTACAGGATGCAGGAAAGCCTTGCCAGCTGCAGAAAAAAAAGTTCCTGAAGGCCTCTGACAGCGAAAAGGAGGCCGGGGGCGACTCGCAGAAGTGAGGTTAGTCAGTGGATGGCATCCCCCCAAAAATAAGACCTGGTGCCTTTTTGGGTGGCAAAAAATATATACGACAAAGTCTTATTTTCAGGGAAACACAGTATTGGAATGCAGTATTGCAGGCTAGCTGTGCCGACTGCCAGCGGTTCGATCCTGACCGGCTCAAGATCAACTCAGCCCTCCATCCTTCCGAGGTGGGTAAAATGAGGACCCAGATTGTTGGGGGCAAGAGGCTGACTCTGTAAACCACATAGAGAGGGCTGGAAAGCACTGGAGTAAATATGTCTAATCACTACTGCTATTGACATGGGTAGCATATCAAATGAAAGGGGAAAAAGGAAGGAAGGAAAGAAGAAAAGAAGGAATGAATGAATGAATGAATGAATGAATGAATGAATGAATTTTCTATAATATCCCTGGATGGCTCACATCAGCAACACAGGAAATTAAACAAGCCCAGTATATTAAAGCCATCATGCACAGCGCTGCCCTCACACTCCCACCTGGGTTTAACCCCCACCCTGGCAGAGCCAGTCAAGCCGCACCTGTGGCATTCGTAGATTAAAGGCCCCCAGTTCACCTGACATTCTTTCCAACTTCCCCTGCATGATAAATACCCCCTTTCCTAGATGGGCAAATCCCCCCGCCCAGGGACACTTCCGCTTGGACCCCTGCACCAATCCAGGGGTTGGACTAGATGTCCTCGGGGAATTGGGGGTGGGGGAGAGAACACTCCAACCCCAGGATTCCAGGGCAACTGCAATTCCCACGGTTCACCCAGGTTCCCATGAAGCCGAATCTGGCCAACAGAAAAGGAGCCACACGCATTGCAGGGGCCGCCGCGTATCAGGATACACTCCTTTTTTCTTTTTTAATGCACCAGATCCATCCGAATCCAACTCTCTGTGATCAAAGATAACGTCCCAGGTTGCCCCTCCTCCTGCCTGCCTGCCTCAGAGGGCCAGTAGGGCAGAGTTTCCCTCCAGGGTCTCCCTGTCGCCCCCCTGCACGCATGCCCGTTCAGGCTTCCTGGCTCTGTTGCCGGGGCCCACGTTCCTCCTCTTCTCCTCCAGGCCCGCAGGAGACCCGAGGAGTCTCGGGAGAGGCAGCGGAGAGCCCAGCCTGCCCTCCCACGGTGGCTCCTCCCCGAAGGAGTTCACGTCGTAGAGGTAATCCAAACTGGTCACGGCGCTGAGGATCTCCGGCACGCTGTAGTCGAAGGAGAGCAGTTCATCCGGCAGGTTGAGGGACCGGATGTCGCTGGACGAGTCCTCGCTGGAGAAACAGCCCTCCCGCACGGCCTCCCCAGGAGGGGCTGCCTGCCCCCCGCCACCCAGGTCATCCAGGGGCACCTCGGTGTCCGAATGGATGGGCGAGCAGTCAAACAGCTTCATGGCATCTTCCAGGGGGACCTGGTCCAGCAGCTGAAAGGCCTCGCCCGGCTCCTCCAGCAAAGGCATCTCCCGGGGCAGAATCCCCTCCAGGTTCACGCAAGGCTCCAGCTGTTCCATCCCCCCGCAGGGGACCAGCTCTTCAGGGTGGATGCCGGGGCTCGGGGGGAGCTCCCCCATCCCCAGGGGGACCTCACTGACCTTGAAGTCGGCTTCCTCCGCCCGGAAGCTCTTGAAGACCGGGAAAGCTAGGCCAGGCCTGGGGTCGAGAGGCTGGTAGGGGCCCATCTGGCTGGGATGCTGCTGCGGGTCCTTGAGACTCGGACTCTGGACCACTGCCAACAATTTGTGGTCTTCCACGGGCATCAGGCTCTCGCCGGGTAGACGGGGCACCTCCACAAATGGGGGGCCATGGGCCAGGTTGGCCACGAAGCCGATGTGGTCAGTCAGCTTAGCGGGGGAACCCTCAGGTTTGAAGAAGGGCATGGCAAATGGGGGGTTGCTGGCCACAGGCTGATAGGGAGCGTAGGGCAGTGGCTGGACCGAACCCTTGAGATACTTCTGGTTGTCCAGAAGGTACGAGTTTTGGGGGTTGGGCCCGCCGGACAGTTTGTACATTGAGGGCTGGACGAAGTTGGCCGTGGCCCACTCGATGCGGTAGATTCGGGGGTCGAAGAAGCAGCCGCAGGGCGCCATGTGGAAGCCTGCAATGAAGGGCAAAAGGTCATGAACGGCTGGAGGGGAGGACCCAGTCCGGGCCTAAGCCCAGCCGGGGTGTGATGGGCAACACCGTTGGTGGGGAAGCATCCAAAACGGCTTTCCTTGTGCCAGAGATGCCCTGAAGTCTGGGGAAGAAGGCCTTGCCCAGCCAAAGCATGTCACAGGTGCCCATACGGATGCTTTACGTGCAAGGAACCCCATTCCCACCTCCTGCACTGGATAGGCCAGGAAGAGGGACACACGCATGATGCCGAGATAGGCAGATGATAGATGGTAGGTAGGTAGGTAGGTAGGTAGGTAGGTAGGTAGGTAGGTAGATGATAGATATGATGAAGAGAGAGAGAGCCATGACAGATGATCTATTAGATAGATGAGAGAGAGATGAGAGAGAGAGATGATAGATAGATAGATAGATGATAGAGAGAGAGAAGATAAAGAGAATGATAGATGAGAGGAAAGAGGAGAATGATGGAGATGAATAGATAGATAGATGAAGAATGAATGGATAGATGAAGATAGATGAATATGATGAAGATGAAGAGAATATAGATGAGAGAGAGAGATGATAGGTAGATAGGTAAATAGGATGAAGATAAGAGAATGATGAGAGGAGAGTTGATAGATGATAGATTAGATAGATATAATGAAGATAAAGAGAATTGATAGATGAGGGGGGGATGATAGAGAGAGAGATGGATGGATGGATGATAGATATGATGAAGATAGAGGTAATGATAAATGATAGAGATGATAGATGATATTTACATTGATACATGGATACACAGATGAGAGAATGATAGATAGATGAGAGAGGGAAGGTAATTGCAACATGAATCAATCATCTTGTGCATTAGAGGAACATTGATGGACACCACAGTGTCCAGTCCTGGTCTTTTCCCCTGGATGGGGAGAGGCAAACTCTACCTTCAGAATGGGGAGGGTGATTCCCACTCATCCCCCAAGACCCCTGCAAGATGCCTGTCTACAATTTTCCTCCCGAGAACTTTTTTTTTAAAAATAGCTCTGATTTCCCTTAACCCTCCCACGCTCCACAATCCCTATAAAATATTGCACCAATGGATTGCATGGATGAAAAGAAGGGACAAGCCAGCATCCTGGTGTTGCAGAAAGGCCACTCTGCCACACCGGCTCCTTTCGAAAGATTTACCTGCTGGGGGCGCTGTGCAAAGGTCTTGACTGGGCGGGTGGTACAAACTGGGCGTCCCTGTAATGACAACACAAGACGATTCAGCCACTTTCCAGGGTTCGCCGATTAAGCCAGGATTGGTGGCTTCTCCTCATTTACCGCTTCTGGCTGCGTTTTTACACTCTCTGGCTTCCCATTCTGAGCAGCGTAGATTTCGGATGAAAGTGTGGCTGCCAGCTTTTAGGGGCTGCGAATCCTGGTTTAGCTTGACCTTGCCTTTCCAACCCATTGGCCTCCTATTTGTGCCGGATGGTGGTTTAAGTTTCAGTGAGACCATTGTGGAGGGATGGCTGCATCAACTTCTCCCCTGCAGAAGTTTGCAAGAAGTTTTGTGTCTCCTTCAAGGCTGAGTTGGTGGGAGCGGGAAAGGGGATGGTAGGAAACCAGCTACCTCAGGGGGCGAAGGGGCATCTTCAACCCCCATCCCATCAGGGAATTTCAAGAGGGGTCAACTTTGAGAGCAAGGGGCCCCAATGGATCCTTTCTCGGCAGAAATGGTGCAAATCTACCACCCCTGTCCCAGCGGAGAATTTCACCTGTCCGGACATCCCCTTGGGGTTCAAGCAGTAAAAGAGGGGGATTGCACCCCTGTCCTTTCAAGGGGGGCAGGAAAGTAAGGGTGCCCTGCCAAGAATGAACCCAGGAGGGGGGTGGTTGACCCATAAGACTGATTAATTCCTTTCCTTGGGCAGCATCTGAGGGCTCCCTGGGGATGTCCATGAGGTCCAGCTGGGTCCAGGAAGTTGCAATGGGGCACTGTGCCCTCCCAGAAGAGAGTCCAAGCCTGGGAAGGCATAGATGAGCACCCGCCCCCAGGGCTGCCACTCCGGCTATGGGTCAAGTAAGGGATGCCTACCTACAGAGGCAAGGTTTTCGGGCAGGACAAATGCCGGGAAGCCTCGGTTGTGCTGCTGCCCGTCCGTTCGCTCCAAGGGTCGAGGGGCGTAGGTCTCGTGCTGGGGGTAGAAGACTTTGGGCTGCTGCATGCTCCTTCTGGGGGCTGAAGGACCGTCTTCCCATCTGGACCCCCGTGGAGGGAGGGGCGTGGCTTCCTGGAGTCCGTTGCCATGGGCACCCTTCTTCTGTTTGCATGGTTACTCAGGAACGGGTTCCAGGTGGGTCCTTTAAGGTTCTGCATCCCCTTGACCCCTGTGGGGCAGACGGACGGATGGACAGACAGCGGGGTGGGTGGGTGTGGGGGAGAGAGAAAGGGGCTGGGGGCAGGAAGGTGGGCAAGGAAAAACCAAGATGGGGCATGGGGTCTCTGGGGTGGGCAGAAGATCTAGGGCACCCATTGTCCTCCTCTTTGAACCTCCTTTGGGCGTTCCAAGAGGAACGGAGAAATCATGGGGGCACCAAGAGGGCTGGCCTCTCCCCAGATCTGAGGGGTGTCCTCCCCCCATCCCTGAAACCTGCAGGGGCAGTCAAAAAAGGCAAGATGGCCACCCTGGCGGTCTAATTGAAGCTCTGCCCTTTGTGTGGCAGTTAGGATCTGTCCATGGCTGGCCTCTTCTGGGTCTCCCTGCTCTCTCTCCTTCCCCCACCAAGCCCATTGGGGTCCTGGCTATCGTGGGGAGGGGGCAGAGTGTCTGGGGTGCTCTGGTTTGTTTGGGTCTTGTTTTGAAGGCTTTGCCCTTCCGATTAGTTGCATCTTGGTGGGAGTCCTGGGTGCTCTCTGGGCTTTTCTGAGGATGTTTCATTACCCAACTAGGCAACATCGTCAGTGCTAGTAGAGGGTGTGGGGTTTGCTCTCTGTTTATACAGCAGTGGCTTGTCCTATCAGTGTTGGTGGGAGAATGTATTTTCTTCCCTTGGTGCTTCCTTGATTAGGATATTGTTTGATTATTTGTCTGGTGTTAATCCCTGCTTATCTGAATTTCTCTTTCTGTGATTTCCTTGCTGTTCTCTGAGCTTGGTGGTTTTCCTGCAGATGGTTCCTTACCCAACTGGGCAACCTCATCAGACTGCTAGTAGGGAGTGTGGGATTTGCTCTCTGTTTATATGCTAATAGCTTGTCCTGTCAGTATTGATGGGAGACTATTTTTTTCCTCTTGGTACTTCCTTGATTAGGATATTAGGAAATTAGTTTACTTTATTGTCATTGCCCTTGTACAACGAAATTAAATACCATCTTCAGTGTACATTATGACTGTGAGGAGCGGCCAATGGTGCTACTGAGTGTGTCAAGATTCCAAGTAATACACCCATTGCAAGCAGAACTCCGAGCCAAGTTGGTTCCTCAAAGAACACTTTTATTTGGAGAACAACTGGTAGAAAGCCACCTCTGAATCTTGGCATAAACTGGTGGAAAGCCAACTCTGAATGTTCCCGCACTTTCCGCCACATTAAAAAGTAAACGCTTCCTGTTTTCTCAAAACAATAAACCACATTGTCCAATCTGGATAGTGGCTGGTTGCCTGGTTACGTCTCCCCTCCTCCTCTGGCCAGCCAACTGTTGGAATGTCTCTGACTCATAAGAGAGCTATTCTGTTTTGGCTACAACCACCATCTCTCTACCCTCCCTTCAGCTCCAAGCTGTGTCAACCTGAATCCATGTGCAAAGAAACCCCAATAGGAAAAACCCTGCCAGAAAAAAAAACGGCTGCAGCCAGATCAGCTTCAGGCATGACACACTGCTTATCTAGGTTTCTCTTGCTATGAATTTCTCGCTGTTATCTCTGTTTGGTGGTTTTTCTTGTGGACGTTTGATTACCCAACTAAGTACCATATTTTTCAAGTATAAGACACTCCAAAGTATAAGACATATCTAGCTTTTGGGGAGGAAAACAAGAAAAACAAAACCTGCCTTTGCAGCAAACAGCCTGTTTCAGCTTCAACACAGCCTGATTAGCACAAGCAGCTGATCGTCGGTTGGATCGGCCTCCTGACAATCAGCTGTTTTGCACTGAAGGGATTGCCATAGCCTATTGCTGCCTCCGTGCACCCCGTTTTCAGCCTCCACACCCCATTTTTGGCCTCTGTGCACCCCATTTTCGGCCTCTGCGCCCCATTTTCGGGTTGATCCCACAGGTTTTAAGAGGCTACTATGGAATACTGGGTGCATTTTCCCTAACAGTCAGGGCAACTTCAGTTGCACTGTGACTGGGTTGATGACCAGGAATCCTAACCGCTAGACCACCAATAGGAGTGTGGGGCTTTCTCTCAATAGTCCCTTGATTAGGGTATTGCTTGATTATTTGTCTGGTGTTAATCCCTGCTTATCTAAGTCTCTCTTTCTGTGAATTTCTTGGTGTTCTCTGAGTTTGGTGGTTTTGTTGCAGACATTTCATTACCAAGTTAGATAACATCATCAGTGCTAGTAGGGGGTGTGGGGTTTGCTCTCTCTTCATATCCTAGTGGCTTGCCTTTGTGTTGGTAGGAGAGTGGTTTTTCCCTTAATAGTTCCTTGATTAAGGAATTGCTGGTTTGTCTGGTGTTAATCCCTGCTTATCTGAGTTTCTTTTTCTGTGGAATTTTTGGTGTTCTCTGAGCTTGGTGGCTTTGTTGCAGACGTTTCATTACCCAGCTAAGTAATATCATCAGGGCTGTAGCTAAGGGTGTTACGAAGGACCCACAGCTCAACTCTGAGCTACAAATATTTTCCTCTTATTGGTTGTATCTCTAAAATGCTTTCATGTTTAGTTTACTTTATTGTCCTTGCACCTCATACAATGAAATCAAACACCATCTTCAGTGTACATCATGACCATGAAAATAAACACAAACACACACCCTTCACCCTTCACACATTGAACTGAAAACCCCCAACACCACACCAACACTGCACTATACAGTAGAATTCAGAAGAGTTACTGCCTTGGGATAGAAGCTGTTTTTCAGCCTATTTGTCCTTGTTTTTATTATTATCCTGTATTGTCTGCCAGATGGTAATAGTTCAAAAAAAGGGTTCCCAAGATGAGATGCATCTTTGAGAATGTTTTGAACTTTCTTAAGGCAGCGGGAGTTATAAAGCTCTTCCAAAGGGGAGAGGGCAACCCATGATCCTCCGGGCAATGACATTAACCCTCTGGAGTGCTGTCCTATCTGCCCCTGTGCAATTGGCAAACCAGACACAGGTGCAGTAAGTTAAAATATTTTATTTATTTATTTATTTATTTACTTACTTATTTATTTTATTTTATTTGTCAAGCGATGATAAGATAATAGGTATAAGTATAAACATGGTTATGAATACATGAAATGGATATGAATAAGAAAAATAGAAACAATAGGACAGGGACGGTAGGCACGTTGGTGCACTTATGCACACCCCCTACAGACCTCTTAGGAAAGGGGTGAGGTCAATAGTAGACAGTCTAAGGTTAAAGTTTTTGGGGTTTGGGGAAGAAACCACAGAGTCAGGTAGAGTATTCCAGACATTGACCACTCTGTTGCTGAAGTCCTATTTCCTGCAATCAAGTTTGGTGCGGTTTACCTTGAGTTTGTATCTATTGTGTGCTCTTGTATTGTTGTGGTTGAAGCTGAAGTATTCATTGACAGGTAGGACATTGCAATATATAATTTTATGTACTATACTTAGATCAGACCGAAGGCGGCCTAGTTCTAGGTTGTCTAGGTCTAGAATTTCAAGTCTGGTGGCATAAGGTATTCTGCAATGAGTAGAGGAGTGGAGAACTCTTCTTGTGAAATATTTCTGGACTTTCTCAACTGTGTTAATATCAGATACGTGATGTGGGTTCCAGACTGATGAGCTGTATTCGAGAATTGTTCTAGCAAATATTTTGTATGCTCTAGTTAGTAGTGTGAGATTACCAGAGATAAAGCTGCATAAGATTAGGTTAACAACTCTTAATGCTTTTTTGGCTATGTAGTTACAGTGGGCTCTAGCACTTAGATCATTAGAGATGAGTATTCCAAGGTCCTTGACGGAGTTTGGATCATCAACAAGGTCTTGACAATTCAGTTTGTATTTTATTTTCTGATTTTTTTTGCCAATATGTAAGACAGAGCATTTATTTGTTGAGATTTGAAGTTGCCATTTGGTTGACCATTCTGATACATAGTCAAGGTCTTTTTGAAGGGTAGCAGTATTGTCAGTGGTATTGAATAGCTTTACATCATCAGCAAAGAGAACGCAGTTGCTCGGCAGTAGATGGTCACCAGCAATTTTTCATTCAGTTGTTGTTTCCTGAGAAGTCTCAGGTAATATACTCTCTGCTGGGCCCTTTTGACCAGGGCTGCAATGTGAGCACCCCAGGTCAGGCCCTCTTTTAGGGTAACACCCAGAAACTTAAACTTGCTCCCCTCGGTCTCCCTTGATAAGCAAGGGCTGGATGTCTGATCTGTTCCTTCTATAGTCCACTATAAGGTCCTTGGTCTTATTGCTGTTGAGGACCAAGTTATTGTCTCCACACCACAAAAGCAACTGGTCCACCTCATCTCGATAGGCAGACTCATCCACCCTGGAGATAAGTCCCACCACTGTGTATGTGTGTGTTCCAGGGTCTCATGATCCTCTTTTGTGACCTACTGACAAGCAAAGTCCAGGGGGAAGCCAGATTCACTTAACAACCATGTTGCTCACTTAACAGCTGTTCCAGGCATCACCTACATTTTAGGGGATTAAGTTCTGAAAAGTACTTCTGCTGTTGCAGCCATTATTGTTTCTCAGCTTGCCAATGAACCATGGTGGAGTGAAAGGGAAGATGGAATGGAGGCTCCAGACATGAAGAAGACAGCCCCCAGCCCCTCACCACCACCGCCAGTTCCTTGCTGCACAGCCAATGCAGGCCTACAAGGAAGGCATGGGCCAGGGAGCCAGAATTGGCTACTAAGCTGATGTCTCTGAAGGTATAAAAGGACGCCATACCTTCTCCAAGGTGTGCCCTTTCACTGCATGCTCTTTGTCTCCAGCTTAGGTGGGGGATTGGACTAGTTCAGTGGTCGCCAAACAGTGGGCTGGAGACTGCTAGTGGTCCGCAGAGAAATGTCAGCCCCAAAGCAATTAATCCAGGCTGCGTCGGAACACAAGGCTTGTGTTGCTTGCATTGGAAACAACACAAGGTAGTGAGGGGAGGGGGGAAAGGTCGGAGGGGGGAACTTGCCCCACTCACCCCATGCACCTGGCCTGGCCACCGGGCTGCTTCTTTCCGCTTCTTTCTTCTTCTTCTTTTGGCTGCATGCAAGGAAAGCAGCAAAAGTCTTTCTTTCTCTCCCCCAATCTCTGCCAGAAATGAGTCTTTGGGACCCTGCAAGGCCTCCTGCTCCAAGAGGCTGCAAAGACTCATTTCTGGCAGAGTTTGGGGGGAGGAAGAAAGACTTCTGCTGCTTCTGCTGCTTTCCTTGCATGAAGCCAAAAGTCTCTCTCTCTCCTCCCGAGAACGGAGCTGGAGACGGTATCCTGCGATCCCAAAGAAAGAACGATCGATCGGGAGGAAAACGAGGTGGGGAATTTTCCTGCAGACTTTTTTTTGGGATTTTCCCAGAGTCTCTGGTCCGCGGGGTTTAAAATTATGAGTTTGGTGGTCCCTGAGGTCCAAAAGGTTGGTGACCCCTGGACTTGATGACCTACAAGGTCCCTTCCAACTCTTGTCAATCTGTAAATCTGTAAAGAACTGTATACTTGGCCTCTCTTCTTCGTAATCTTACCTCTGAAACAAAGGACTACTAGCTCCAAACCCTACCTCTCAAATTTGCTGTCCATCAGTTCCAGCCTGCTCACTGGGTCCTGATACAAGCTGACGTGAGGGGAAACCTAGCCAAGCTTGGGACAGGCCCTACCTGCTGACCACTGAAACAGCAGTCTGACCACCTGCTGACCACTGAAACAGCAGTCCAAACTAAAAACCAAGTGTGGGCCATTACACACCTGTCAAAGGACCAGTGGAAGAACTTAAAGAATGGAAAGTGATTCCTGGAGAAGACCGCTGAGAATAAACATCCCCCAAAACAGATGTGGTCATGGTGGTATGAATGGGTTTGCTATTAGGGTGGCATGCTTTCCTATGGTATAAGGGAACTGAAACGCAAGGATATTTTAGAAGGCATTATATTCGAGAAGCTTTGTTTTTAAATTGGGGAAAAAAATTAGGAAACAATATTATATACAAATTCCACTATGGGTATCTGCTATTGAAGCTTTTTCATACCCAATAATATATAAAAAGGAACAAACAGTTAGATATGGAGAGATTTTAAATGAAAAGGGTGAACTTAAATCGATGCAAACACTACAGGAACAAGGAATAAAAATGAATTGGTTTTCATATCTGCAAACACAATTTAGATCTGATGAGGATTCTAAGGCTGAAGGTATTTATGACAAGCAAACTGAATTGGATAAAATTTTGATGGGTTTTGTTTGTGATTTTTCTTGTTGCAGGAGTAGCAACAGTTTGGTCTTTCCGGCCTGAGCGGGCGGCCTCTCTTATTCCATCTGAAGATCCCAAAAGAAACTGTGCAACTTCGCACTCTACCAATTGTGTTGGTTCTGTGATTGTAACTGAATGTTGTTGTCATTATTGTTGTGATTGTGAACTGATACACGCCTGCGGGGAATAGTGGCACGGACAAGGGAGGCATGGACCAGGGGCCCAGAATTGGTACTAAGCTGATGTCTCTGAAGGCATAAAAGGACACCATACCTTCTCCAAGGTGGGGCCTTTCACTGCATGCTCTTTGTCTGTATGTTGTGGGATGTCTATCCAGCTCTTCTTTATTTGATTGATTGATTGATTGATTGATTGATTTGACTTGTATGCTGCCCCCTCTCCGAAAGGACTCGCGGCTCACAACTAAAACAGACAATAAGTTAATTACCTAAAACAATATTAAGGTTGACTCAGCCTTCCATCCTCTCGGGTAGGTAAATTGAGGACCCAAGATTGTTGGGGCAATGTTGACTTTGTAAAATGCCGCTAGTAATAAAGCAGGCATATACAATGGAATGAAGGTATTGCTGAGCACACTGGGTTGTGCTCCAAAAATTGTAAGCCCTGAGTTGGAGAAGGGCATATAAATGTAATTAAAAATAAAATAAAAAAAAATAAATACTACAAGCCAATTAATCTAAAACCCATATAAAATTCCTGAATTAAATTTAAAACTTGCTGATATATTTTTTTTCCCAAAGCCCCTTCTTGGATCTCTCTCTCTGTCTTTGGCATTCTGGTGACTCAAGTACATTTTGGGACCTTACACTTCCTTTTCTTCCATTTGCCTAAAATGGTATATGGTTTCTTACTGTAGCAAGGGGTTGGTCTAGAAGACCTCCAAGATCCCTTTCAATCCTATTATTCTATGTTCTATGTTCCACTCTCCCTCTCTCCCTCCCTCCCAGGACAATTCAAATCAATTGCATACAAAATGTGAAGAGATTTTTATCTTGAAAAAGAGTCTTGAAAACACACTGACTGCCACACAGAGCCAGCACTCTCCTCCGGCAGCAAAATAAAAAGGCGAATGCCATTCTGGACAGCTTCAAGGGAACCATGTTTTCTGAATCCGAGAAAAAGAAAATGGTTCCCTTTAGTTGTGCGTTGGTCAGATTCCCTCCGCCCCCCCAAATGCGGTGCTCCATACATTCTGAGTCATGTTAAGAAGGACCGAAGAAATCCAGGAAGGACCAGGAGGCTGGGCGGGGCAATTAGAAACAACCTTTCCTTCCACGGAGAGAGGTCTTTCCGTGGACCAGAGGGGACGTGGCTTTGCATCCTGCCTGCATTCCATAGATGAAGCTTCATTTATGCACGAGGCCTGGTTTCTGGCGTGCCACGGCCCGGCCTGGGGGTTGAGCTCGGGGACCCCTGCTATAAGAAGGGAAAGGAAGGAGCTGGGTGCTTAGCCAAGGGAACAGAGGCCAAGGAGAGGTCCCAGAAAGGACATCCTGCAGAATTCAGGCAACGAATCGCTCTGGGAAGATCAAGTTCTCTCCAGGATCACCGCTAAAGTCACTTATTGAATTTAATTTAATAATTGGACTTGTATGCCGCCCCACTCTCCGAAAGGACTCGGGGTGGCTCATAACTAAAAAAATACAGTCAATAAACACATTAAAAACAAATTAAACCTGACAAGCCCAAATAAAATCAGTTTAACCCCCACCCCCAAGAGGTCAGTCCAGCCCGGCCTGTTCAAACAGCCAAGTTTTCAGATTGTGGCGGAAAGAGCGGAGATCTGGGGCCAAACGGAGCCCCAGGGGCAGTTGATTCCACAAGGCGGGAGCCGCTACAGAGTAGGCCCTCCCCAGGGTACCGCCAGCCGACACTTATGGTGCTTGCAATGCATGTAAGAAACTGGCAGAGTTTCCACCACAAAGTTGCGGCTGCCATCTTGATTTTCTAGCTATGCCTTTGGGACACCCCTAAGATCCAATGCCCCAGAGAGGGAGGGGCTGGGCTTCCTGTGTGGTGGTGGTGGGGGTAGGGAGACCTAGACCTTCACCAATTCTCCTATCAGCTGATTTTGGCCTCTCTCCTGTAGTAGGAGGAAGCACCATGCTTTGCTAATGCACAGGTATGGAAGAGGTGGCACCTGGCTACACCATAGTACCTGTGAAATGGACCTAGAGTAGGTGTCTTAATAGGCCATTATCGGAGCATGAGTCTGTGCTATGCTGCAGCTGCCAAAAAAGCCAAGCCCATGCACTCCTTGGAGGCTTTTTTTTTAAAAGAAAAGACTGGACAGTCAATAATGTGAAATGGAATAGGGTGTCCTGCTTGGTTTTCTTTTTCTCCCTTTTAAATTGAATGGCCCTATCGAACAAACTTCCCTCAATTTGGGTTTGAGAAGTGGGTGTTGCAGCCTGTTTTTCTCACCCGGCTGCCATTTAGGGGGGGAAAAAAACCACTTTAGAAAAGTGCCTGGGAAGATACTGGGAAAAAAAGAATTTTTTTAAAAAAACCCAGATCTGCAAAGATGTAGAAACAAATAAAGTTACAACTGGCAGCCAGCACGGGTTGGATGAAAACAGGCCGTGCCCAGCGAATCTCATTTCATCCTTTGACTAAATGAGTAGAGCAGCGAAATGCTGTGGGGCTACTATACTTGGACTTCAATAAGGCATTCGACAAAGTAGACCACAACCAACTTCTCGGTAAGCTAGAAAAATGTGGGATAGACAGCATCACCCCCAGATGGATTTGACACCGGCTGACAAAACGTACTTAAGAAAAGACTGGAGGGCCACCCATCTGAAATGCTATAGGGTCTCCCACTTGAGCCGGCGGGGACGGGGCTGGTCTAGAAGACCCCAAGGTCCCTTCCACCTCTATTCTGCTTCAGGATGCATAAACAGAGAGAATCAAGATCTTGTGAAGTGTTAGTACTGCTGTATAAGGCCTTGGTAAGACCACACTTGGAATAGTTGCAGCCAGTTTTGGTTGCCACGATATAAAAAAATGTTGAGACTCTGGGAAGAAAGGCGAGAAGAGCAACCAAGAGGGACTGGAGGCTGAAACGTATGAAGAACAGGTGCAGGAACTGGGCTTGTCTAGTTCAATGTGACCAGACGTCCCGCTTTTGGCGGGACAGCCCCGATTTTTAACAATTTGTCCCGCGACGTTTTAAAAAAGTCCCGATTTTTGGAAAGAATGCATGACAAGCTAGGGAACGGTGGGAGAACGGGAAGGGAATGTACGGTTTTCGGTGGCCATGTGGCTATTTCGCCAGGATATGAGTTTTATATTATATTTATATTACAATACTATTTTTGCGTTCTATGAAAATTTTTGTTGCTCCATATAGACCAAATTTTTAATCAAGAACCCCTCCCCCCCCCGGTCAATGGTGTCCCGCTTTACCAATGTTAAAATCTGGTCACCTTAGTCTGGTTGGATGAAAAGAAGGATTATGGGGAGACATGATAGCAGTGGTCCACTATCTATGGGGCTGCCCCAAAGAAGAGGGGCTCAAATCACTCTCCAAAGCCCCTGAAGGCAGGACAAGAAACGAAGGATAGAAACTCATCCAGGAGAGAAGCGACCTGCAATGAAGGAGAAACTTGAGCTTTGGTGGCTCAGGCTGTTAAACGCCTAGCACTTAAGTTCCAGCTGCCTGCAATTACTGCAGGCTTGAATCCCACCAGGCTCAAGGTTGACTCAGGCTTCCATCCTCTCGGGGTAGGTAAATTGAGGACCCAAGATGGTTGGGGGCAATAAGCTGACTTTGTAAAAATGCCGCTTAGTAATAATAAGCAGGCATATACAATGGAAGGAAGGCTATTGCTGAGCACATTGGGTTGTGCTCCAAAAATTGTAAGCCGCCTGAGTCTCTGGAGAAGGGTGGGTTATAAATGTAATTAAAAAAAAAACAAAAAAAACTGCCTGACAGTGAAGACAAGTAGCCGGTGGAACTGCTGGCCACCAGAAGTTGTGGGTGCTTCAACACTGGGGGCTTTTAAGAAGAGACTGGATACCTCTTTGTCCAAAGTGGGAGAGGGTGTCCTGCTTGAGCAACGGGTCAGACTAGAAGATCTCAAAGGCCTCCCGAAACCCTGTTATTCTATGTTGTAATCTGAAAGGTACCAAAATGCTTTTAAACATGTTTTTGCAGGAGAACGCAGAAGCCTCTCAGAGGAGAAACGAAACATCTTCAAAGAAAAAAAAAACCCAGAAACTCCAGTTGCCTCTATGACAAAAACAAAATGCAACTTTGGGACAACCAGGACTCGGAGGATGGGGAATCTCCACGGACAGTTTTGGAGAGAAGCAGCAGGAAAAAAATGGAGTTTCTGCTGAATGTCTGGCCTCTGGTTTGTCTTTGTCCTTTCGGAGGCCTGAGTGCAAGCGATGGAGGGCAGGGAGCCACGGAGGACACGGCCCGCAGGCGGTCCCTGACGCCTCCTTCCCGGGCTCTCCGAGGCCCCCTCCAATAGCTGCCGGGTCCAATCCTGGAGGAGCCAATGCTGCCCTGCCAGCCCCACAGCTAGCAGCACCACTTGAGGGGCTTCTGGATCTTGGCGT
>CM019148.1:374940801-374982016 GCA_009733165.1 Naja naja
TGTACTGTTTTCCTTCACCATAAATCTCCTGTTTAAAAGAAGTGCCCACAAGTTCTCAATAAGGTTTAGGCTAGGTTAGTGTTGGCAAACCTTTTTGGCACCGAGTGCCAAAATGGGAGCACGCGTACAGGGGGGACCACCAGAGACCAGGAGAGCAGCTCCCTGGTGCCCATGTGCGTGCCGGGAAGCTTCCAGTTTCTGGCGTTCCTGCTGGTCGGCATGCATGCATGCGACGGAACCCAGAAGAGCAATGGGCGACGGCTGGCGTGCCGGAGAGATGGCTCTGAGTGTCACTTCCGGCATGCATGCCATAGGTTCGCCATGACGGGGCTAGGTAGATGGAAGACTTAGGACTGTTACTGAAAAGAAGGGTGGCTATATTGGTCACTGATTCTTTTTTTTTAATGTCAGAAATGTTCATTTGTACATTTTGGGTTTATTATTTTCACTTTTAACAGATGAAAATAAACAAGTGAGATGGGCAAATTTTCGTTTTTCATTTAGTTGCATAATAATTCTGCACACTGATAGTTGCCCGATAATTGTGCACACGTAGATATTCTCATAAGAAATCCGAAACCTTTTACTGTCTGAAATATTCAGGTTTGAGGTTTCTTAATATTTAGGGTTGACTAAATATGACTAATAATTGTGCACGCAGTGTAATGGACCACCCCAGCATGGAAAAACCAGCTATTAAATCAGTGAAAAGCCAACTAGTAGACACAGAAAAAAGTGGCTCAGCACAGAGACACACCAGCTATTAAACTAGCTCAGCAGAGACAAACAAACTAGTAGATTGGCTCAGCAGAAAAAAAACCGACTAGTAAACTTACTCAGCAGAGAAAACACTGGCTGGTAGACCAGCTCATCACAGAAATACTGGCTCAACATAGAATGAGCAACACCCCAAAGGAGTAACAGATGGGAGCAGCTAGCAAGACCAGCTGAGCACAGAAAGGCAGTCAAAAAAACAAGGCAGAAAGGATAGAGTAATAAGTAAGGAGCAAATTAAGACAAGGAGCATAGGGATGAATTTTTTATGCAGAGAGTAGAAAGCATTCCTTGTTGAGAAAGCAGCCTTTCCCTTTGTTAAGTAGCCATATCCTTACATTAACTTTTAACTTCAATATAAACTGCAATTTATTTTCTTTTAAGACCATACTGCAACATAATTTACGTGATATCACATATTTTTCCCAGCCAAGAAACCATTTTTCCTTTAAGCTGAGGTTTTTTTTTCATCTTTTGATTTATCTATAATTTTATATATTCATCTATCATTTTTATACATCTGCAGATTACAAACTATACCTAGACAGAATTATGAACTCTACCTAGAGAAATTTTTAAATTTTGAGTTTTTAAAGGAACCTTTAGAATTTCAAATTTTTAAATCATTTTTTTTATCTAACCACGATTAAATCTTTTACATTTGCAAAATTTATAGACTTAAAATTTGTATCCGTAAATGAACTAGCAAAACAAAGATAAGTCATGGAAAAAGAGACTGGCATTTTTATGATTTGCAAAATATGTTCCGTGCGTATGCTTATGCCCATGGAAGACCCAAATTAACAGAGCTTTGGTGGCTCAGGCTGTTAAATGCCTGCTCTTAAGATCCAGCTGTCTACAATTACTGTAGGCTCGAATCCCACCAGGCTCAAGGTTGACTCAGCCTTCCATCCTCTCGGGGTAGGTAAATTGAGGACCCAAGATTGTTGGGGGAATTAGCTGATTGTAAAAATGCCGCTTAGTAATAAGCAGGCATATACAATGGAAGGAAGATTGCTGGCGCATGGGTTGTGCTCCAAAATTATGTAAGCCCTGAGTCTTGGAGAAGGGCGGCATATAAATGTAATTTAAAAAAAAAAATTACACATGTACCAAATGTAAACTAAATGAATTACTGAAAAAGAAAAAAAGATTCTAGAGACAACTATAGCCACTCTGAAATGCAATGTACAAAATGAAAAATGTTAAGCCAAGCAAGCAAGAAGACTATATCCAAATGGAACACACAACTTGGAAAAACAAGTGACCCCTTGCATGGGCCTTTAGAGAAAGACTGATGGAAGACTGATGGAAGACTGATGGCGTTTGCAGAAGGTCACAAAAGGGGATTGATTTAATGACCCTGGAACACTGCAACCGTCCAGATTTTCACCACGTGACCATGGGGATGCTGCATACGATTGTTAGAGTGAAGTCGCTTTTTTCAGTGCCATGGTAACTCTGAACAGTCACTAAACGAATGGTCATAAGTGGGGAGACCGGCAGATTCCCCATCAACTCGCTTGTGCCCCACCCTCCGGCCTCGCTCCCCCTTCCCAGATGGATGAATATTGCAATGGGGGAGGGGTTCCTTGTCCTGTCATCCCCACCCCACAGAGGGATCCCATCTAGCTGAGCAAGCCCAGGATTCTCTTGTGGGTTGACCCCCTGAATTATTTACGCTCCAAAGAGCCTGGTTCTCCACTCTCCTGCCCCATGTCCATTAGTGCTGCCCAAGCCCATCTCCTTGGAAACCCCCAGCTCTCTCCCCCATCTGCCCCAGGTCGACTGTGGGCAAAGTGGCATTTTAACAGCCTCCCTCAGGAAGAGATTCCTCCAGTGAGCTTCTGGATGTTTAGCATTGCTCAGGTCCTGGATTGTAGCTCCAATCTCAACTCCGCACAATCCAATCTGTGTATGACCAGTCCTAGACTTAGGAACAAATCTCCTTGCTGAACAAGGCGGTTCTTAAGCGAATTGCACCCGATATTACGGCTTTTTGGTTTTTTGCCAGGTTGTTAAACGACTCACTGCAGTCAAGGGAAAACAGGTGGTCCTTAAGTGAGTCCAGTTTCCCTACTGCTTGTCAGAAACTGGTTGGGAAGATCACAAGGAATGGCTCACGTGACCACAGGACGCTGCAACCACAGAAAAACCGTTTGTCAAGCATCCTTCGGGGATGCTGCAACAAGTCAAAAGTGCAAGGACTGGTGCTAAAACAAACGGTTGTAAGTTGAGGATTGCCTGCAGGTTGTCGTGGCATGCTATAACTTAGGGCCGTTGCCTCCCACATCTGGATTTGCACAGGGATATACAATATTTTAGCATCCCCCCTCAAAAAAACCTGATTCTGCTGGGACTGGGCCCCCCACATCTGGATGCTGGAGAATTGTAACAGAAAGGAAAAAGACGCAGCCAGCTCCCATTTCCCTCCATAAGGCAATTTGGTCAAGTGGTTAAAACACCAGGCCAGAAAGCAGGAAACCATGCGTTCTAGTCCCGCCTTAGGCATGAAAGTTGGCTGGGTGACTTTGGGCCAATCACCAGGAGACAGTGAGTTCTAGTCCTGTCTTGGGTATGAAAGCCAGCTGGGTGATTTTGTGCCAGTCCCCCTCTCTCAGCCCAATCCACCTCACAGGGTTGTTGTGAGGAAAATAGGAAGGATGTGTTCCATCTTGAGCTATTTGTAAAAATAATAAAGGCAGCATACAAAGCAATCAGTCAAGCTGAAGGAGGTGGAATCTAACCGGACAACTTAAAAGAAGCAGAAATTTTCCTGGGAAGAAATCTGTCATCTACTTGCCCATCCAGCATACATTTGTCTCTCCATATCAATTCACGCAACCCTCAAAACTCAGAAACCGAAGGGCCTATGATAATTCTCCGCAGCCACCTTGCCGTGGGACAAGCGTTAACATTAATATCAAAGATGGAATATAATCAGGAAAGGAAAGGATGCAAAAGGAGGGACAGCAGAATGAAATGCGAATGTCAAAAATTAAAGTAATTTTAAATTAATGTAAATAATTAAGTAGACATTGCTAAATTTCCCTGCAAGTTGTTGTCTCGCGGTGATTTGGCCGTGGCAAGTTGCCCCTTTCCTGAGACAGAAAACTGATGGCAGAGAAAGACCTCTGTGGTCCATTAAGTCGTCTTCCTTGGTGTGGGGATGGAGTTCCTGGACCAGTTCAAACCGTTCTCAGTCACCAACCTGCCCCGAAAGGCTCCTACGGGGGGGGGCACTCAGTGGGTACTCAGTGTTCCTGCTCTCTCCCACCCCAGACCACCAAGCTTCGAATCCTTTAAATTAATAATCAGCAACAAATAGCCAGTGTTTGATCCTTGAGAGGCAGCCTCGACATGAAAAATTGATCAGAGTGTTTCAGTGTCGAGGGGCACGGCTTGATTGGGGGTGGGGGGGAGAATGCAGAGGAGGGAAATGCTTTTAAGAGGCTTGTAAAGATGCAAACATCTTCCCACTTTAGAAGATGCTTTCGATTGCCAGTTTCCAAAGAGGAAGGCAAAGCCATTTAGCTCCTGTTCCAAGTCCCTCCCTCCCCTCCCTCCCTCCCTCCCTCCCTCCCTCCCAGGGCTTCCTCCCCAGCCAGTCCAGGGGCTGGGCCAAAGGAGGAGCCCCCTCCCCTTTGTTCCTCAACTCGGGAAGGTTTGAAAGAGATGGCTTCCCACCCTTAAATGCCCAGATGGTCAGCCATGTGGAACCTCTCCGAAAAGAGGACGCAAGGAGAGCATGGAGCCAGCAGCCTGATCCAGCTGCCAAAACAGCCAGGGCAGTCCTGGCTGCATCAACAGTGGGGGCCGACAGCATCAGGACCGCAGCGAATGATAGCGCCACTTTGTGCTGCACAAGAGTGAGACCACCCTTGTGTCCAGTTCTTGTTGCCAAGATATATATAGATAAAAAGATGTCGAGACTCAAAAGTGCAGAGAAGAGCAACCAGGATGATCAGTGCTCCATCACTGCAAGAAGAGATTGGACAGCCATTTGTCTGGAATGGTACAGGGCCATGATGGTGAATCTATGGCACATGTGCCACAGGTGGCACGTGGAGCCATTTGTGCGGGCACGTGAGCCCCAGCCAAACTTACCTGCCCTGCACATGCCTCCCAGCTGATTTTCGACTGAGGCCTCCCTGAGGCTCGAAGGAAGCCTCTGCAGTCTTGGGACGCCGAAAAATGGGCCTTCCAGAAATACCGGAAGTGTCCATTTTCAGCCTCCAGAGGGCCTCTGGAGCCTGGGGGAGGCCATTTTCACCCTCCTGTGGGCTTGAGGGAAGCCACTGCAGCCTTTGGAGGCTGAAAACGGGCCCATTTGTCACTTCTGCTATTTCCGGAAATTTTTGGCGTGGGAGCCCAAAAAAGTTAGCCACCACTGGTATAGGGCTTCCTGTTTGAGCAGGTTAGTCTAGAAGACCTCCAAGGTCCCTCTCACTCTCTGCGGAGTTCCGCCGTTGAAAGAGGGACTGTCCCAGCCTCTCTTACAGCCAGAGGACTTCCTGTGGCCTCCCTTCCAAAGATGAGCCGTAACCTCAAAGGGCTTTCCTAGACCTTCCACCACTGCCGTCTGATACATCTGGGCAGGGATCCCTGTGGGGTGTGGCAAGAGGTATTTGAGGGGCCCTGAAGACAAGGCTGTATTCTCCCTGCCCCTCCCCCCATTTATTCCTGCCCACAAGTGCAGGTGTGGGACCAGTGCTGGGATTCAGTTTTTTTTACTACCGGTTCTGAGGGCGTGGCTTGGTTTGGTGGGCGTGGCAAGGTAAGGTTCCTGCAAAATCTCTATTCCCTCCCCACTCCACTGACCTGCTTTCCAGCTCCATTCTCCCATGCAGGGCAACCAAAGGAGACCCAGCCAATCAGCTGAGACTCAGGAGGCAGAAGAGGTGGGGTTAGTGGGACAAGTCAGAAGTGGGATTTGCCGGTTCTCCGAACAACTCAGAATTTCCGCTACTGGTTCTCCAGAATCAGTCAGAACCAGCTGAATACCACCTCTGTGAATGGGACGCCTGGCAATTGATCTCCAGGATTTGACCTGAGGTGATGATTTGGGGTCTGGCTGCAAAATCCAAACCCTGGCAGGTGTTTCCAGAAGGGCCCAAGAGAACAGCCGTGGGCTGAAAGCAGATGCCAGGCTGGTCCTGCTGTGCTCCAGACCCACCCAGAACCCAAGATCCCCCCCAGAAGGGACGCTTCGATCTCAAATCCTGCATACACCCACCCATTATCAAATCCCGCCATCTTCTAAGCCAGAATGAGACAACTTCGCCATGGCCATCTTGCTCCTCCTCCCAAGATAAATTCCCCGCGGGATAACTCCATGCCATGTTACCCAGTGCCGTTTTCTTTGCCAAATGGAAACTGATGGCAAAGAAACCGTGGCGGGTAATGTCTTGTCATCGCGGAATTACCTGTGGCGGGACGGCTGCGGTGGGCTGACCTCAGCGAAAGGAGCACGGCGACTTGTCCTAGAACAAGGGGTGGCAAACTCAATTTCTCTACATGGGGCTCCCCTTGCGGACGATCCGGAGGCTACAGCTGGTGCAGAATGCAGCCGCGCGGGCTGTGATGGGGTATCCCAATACTCCCATGTTACACCCCTCCTGCGCGGCTTGCATTGGTTGCCGGTCGCCTCTCGGGTTGCCTTCAAGGTATTAGTAACAACCTATAAAGCCCTTAATGGCTTGGGTCCAGGGTACTTGCGGGAACGTCTCCTGCCAGCATCATTTTCCGATCGCCCTGTTCGCTCTCATAGGAGGGGCCTCCTTGGGGTGCCGGCAGGCGGTCCCCAGGGCTAGGGCCTTCTCTGTGGGAGCGCCTGCCCTTTGGAATAAGCTCCCCGTGGATCTCCATTTGGCCCCTGACCTCTGCTCCTTCCGCCGGGACCTGAAGACCTGGTTGTTTCAACAGGCCGGCCTGGAATGACCCGGGGGTGGGGTTAATTTTTAACTGTATTCAGCTTGTTTATTTGTTTAATTCTCTTATTGTAAATTTTTCTGTTTTAATGTTCGCCGCCCTGAGTCCTTAGGGAGTAGGGCGGCATACAAGTCGAATAAATAAATAAATTAAATTTCAGGGAGGGCCATATCAAGGCTGGATGGGCGTGGCCAACATCAGGCCAACGCTGGCCTGATGTTTCCTCTTTGCATTGGGTAGACTGGGCTGAAGCAACGCAAGACGGCCACTTACATTTTCCAAGATTGACACCCCCCCACAACCCCAGCCAGATCCAGCCACTTTGCAAGCCTGTCCTAGACCCTGTGTGGGACAGGACGGGACATCCCTCCCCATTGATGCTGGTTGTCCTCTTCCACGTTTCCAAGCATCGGAGTACAGGAAGTCCTCAACTTACAAAATGCTTATTAATGGAACAACGTACAGGCCCATCCCCAGTTCACATCTCCCTTGTAGGCATATTACCACAGATTGTAGCAGTGGTGTTCAACTTAGGCCTCTGACTTCAACTCCCAGAATCCCCCAGCCAGCTATGCTGGCTGGGAGATTCTGGGAGTTGAAGTCCACTCCCATCTCCAAGCTGCCAGTCAACAAACATTGAAATATATCCAAGTGAACCCTTACTTAGCACCCTCGATTCCCAAATACCAACAGCGGGAAGGCCCAAAGCCACTACATAAGCGTTTCCCCGTCGATTTAACCTGGTTCAACTTGCAGAATAGACCACCATCTTCCTCTGCTGCCCCACCACACCATTTGGGATGAACCACCTGCCAGTTATTGATGGGAATTTCCCAAATGACCCTTCCTTTCCCATCTGTTAGGCCAAGCTGACCCCCCGCTCCCCAAGTGCTTAAGACTCTCCTCCTGTGAAGGGACTCCACAAGCCACGGTTAAAAACAAACCACGGTTTGAAGCAGATTCGGATTGCTACACTTTCCCCATAATGAAAGAGAGCAGCTCGCAGGGGAAACAATGATCGATAATAAAGAGTCTGGCCGGTCATCTTGTTTATCTTGATGGGGATGAAATGGATGGCCTTAAGGGGACCCCTTCCATGAAGAGCGAGCTTAGCTACCTGCAAGGTACTTCCCAAACCTTGTGGTCTTTTCTTCAAGACCCCTTCAAATCCTCCCCAGAGTGAGTGTACACATACACACAATCCAATTTTAACACGTTGGCTAGGTTCCTTTTTAAAAACCAAAAAGTCTTTTATTAAAAGTCTTACCCAAATTCCATTAACAAAAAGGAGATATTATATATATATATATATATATATATATATATATATATATATATATATATATATATATATGCCCAAAATTCCAAAAGGGGGAGGGTGGGAGGGTGATATGATTTATGGGGGTTTAAGTTTTGACCAAATCTGGGCTGAAAACTTTTGCAAAACAAGGGGCTAAAAAACAACACGCATTGGCCAGGAATGGGAGGGAAAGAGAGGAATTTTTTTAAAACCACAGCTCTGAACTCGAGAGGCATTGTGTGGGGTTTGTGCCCAAAGGGTTTTCCTAGCCAGGTTTGTACGCCACTGTGCCACAAAACTAAAATGACCATTTTTAGTTAAAAAAACGGCAGAATTCTGCTTTCGTTTTTTTTTAAAAAGCGTGCAGGTTTGGGGTTTTAATTTTTGGAAACCTGTGTTGCTTTCGCTTCGAGTGAGCCCCACCCCCCACCCCTCGATGCCATCTTGCTGTTGTGGGGCTGGCCATGGGGACGCCTCACATGCCCGTTTGGAGCCCCTGCCCCACAACCACCTGGGCTCTTGGGGGAGAGGGTGGGGTAGGGCAACACAGATCAGCAAGGAATACATGGTGGAAGCAGACAAATTAAAAACATTGCAGCAAGCGATGCACAATCCACACATTAAAAACACTTTGGAGATACCCCCCCCCCCACTGTGCTGAGGGGAGGGTCTCGCATCCAGAACTCGCATCTTGAGGGTCACAGCTACACCCGTGCCCCTCGCTCGGCCTCGTTTCCAGAAGGGTGCATCTTCATAACATACACACACATACACACCCGTTCCTGGGGCAGCGGGAGGGGCCACGGCGGACTTGAAACCTCCAGCCGGGAGTCGCCATGTCTGAATGCATCCAAGTTCAAGCTGCTCAGGGGCAGGGAGAGAAACCCCAAATCGCTTGCAGGTTCATCAAACCTCGTATCTGGGGAGCCTTTGGTTGCAAATACCTCATATCTTTGAGGTAAGGAGGGGAGGGGGCGGGAAAGAGAAAGCTAACCCTCCCCCAAATCCCCAAATAAAAATAACCAACTTTCTCTCCTGAAACACCTCTCCTTTTTCTACATCTTTTAAAAAAATATATACTGTGGGTGTTCGCAGCCATACAAAAGAGCGGGGGGGGGGGTTTCAGCAGAAGGGGGGAGAAGGGGATTTGTCACAGTCCTCACAAAGGGGGGGGCGGGCAACGGTTTTGAAGGCCGGGAAAAGTCAGAGTCCGCCAAAAACACGGATTGGCCTGCAAAGGAGCCAAGGAAGAGGAGGGGTGGGAGGCATCAGTCGTCGTCTTCATCCTCGTCTTCGTATGGTTCTTCCTCGGGGTCTCGTTTCCGCTTCTCGCCCTGCTGGACTTCTGCAAGAAAAGGAGACCAAAGGGTGTGTGTTAGAGAGGAGGTTGGACAGCGTCCTGTCTCTGTGTGATGACCCAGAGTGTAACCCAAACGAATCCAAAATGTAAATAAATCTCCTTTAATGCCTCCAACTTGGCCCCACTGTTCAATAATTCTCAGCTGGAGATAAAAGGTACTCAAAAATAGTCTTCAAAAGAAAGCAATACAGTCTGAACTTAATGAGCAGACAGAGGTGAAATAAAAAACCAAAACAAACTACAATGAAGGAATTTCCACAACGGACCAGGAGAAGTATTTACCAAATTCAAGGAGATCACAAGGCACAGTTTGTTGGAAGGACACCAACCAAGATAACTTCAGACCAAAATAATACATGTTTTGCTTCTGGCAACCTGTTTTAACCATCTCTCTTATATACTATTCTCCCCAGTTGCAACCAATGAGGGGGATCATGGCCGCTTCCTCTCTCATAAGCCAAGTTGTTTCCTTTTCCGTTCCTCCCTGCATGCCCTAGGATGCAGAGGGGATGGGCCTGGGTCCTCTTCTGACTGCCCAGCCAGCCTCTGCCCTTCCCCAACCTCCTCCCCAACCTCCGGAGCCACACGTCCACTCCCTGTCGGCTGTTCGTCCTCTCCCTCAGAGTCCAACAGGGCATGACACTTTGCTTCCAAGGGGGCCCTTCTCTCTCTTCCCAGCATTTCTCCTGATTGCTGGCCATGCTGGACAGATGGCCGGGGTCCTTGGTGGGCCTGAGATCAGCGTTCAATGAATCCAAACAATGTAAATCTCTTTTAAACCACAGTTTAGAGTGTGTTGGCTGAAGCAAGGTGTGGTTTATCACATCTAAGGGGCTGCCAGAAAGAAGAGGCAGTCAAGCTATCCTCCAAAGCCCCTCGAGGTAGGACAAGAAGCAATGGATGAAAACTGACCCAAGGAGAGAAACAACATAGAACTAAGGAGGAATTTCCTAACAGGGAGGACAATCAGCCAGTGGAACTGCTGGCCACCAGAAGTTGTAGGTGCTTCATCACTGGAAGAGACTAGATAGTCACTTGTGAAAAATGCTATAGGATTTCCTGCCTGAGTAAGGGACTGACCAGATCTCTGAGGTCCCTTTCAACTCTGTTTATTTTGTTATCCATCAAATAAAATAATAGTTTTAAAAATAATAGTTTTGACACCAATGCCGGATGCCGCCAGAGGACTGCTTAATGACCCCATAATTCCTTGCGTGGTGGAATCTGGGCAACTGAATGGAGCTAGCAGAGTGTATTAATGGCCGGATGCTCTTCCTGTCACCAGTGGGGAGTTTTGTTCAGCAGATATCATCTCAGTGCGCCCAGAGAGAAATATCTGCCGCTGCCACTACTGCTACTCAGCATTGAACTCATAGTCTCCTGAGGCCAGAGTGCCTCCTCACCTTAAGTATAGCTAATAAAGAGCTGAAGAAGTTTCTTGGATGAGAAGCGAAACATCTTCCAAGAAAAAACAAGGAAGTCCAGTTGCCTCTGGAAAAAGCACCTTTGGGACTTGACTTCCCAGAATTCCCCAGGCAGCAGGGGTAGGTGCACCCTGGTGGCAAGCATTAGTTGGCTGGGGAATTCTGGGAGTCGTAGTCCACCCACCTTGAAGCTGCCAAGGTTGAAAAACGCTGGCCTAGAAGATGGATCTCCAAAGGATCTCCTCCCCACCCAATCCAAGACGTGATTCTCAGCCATGGAAGTCATAATAATATACCCACCAGCTTCTTCGTCCTCGTCCTCATCCTCATCTCCGTCATCCTCATCATCTTCGTCCTGAAGGAGGGACAAATTAGGATTACTTGTGGTTCACCTGGTGTATTTCTTGGACCACGGATTCTTTCATCACAACAAATCTTGTTAAAAACTTTTTAACAAGCTTTGTTGCAATGAAAGAACAAATCTTGGCAGCTGCCTCAGCCTGATGATCTTGGCATACAAATCAACCTGTCACCATGGAGACAATTGCGCAGAAGACGGGGTGTTACAACTCACCTCATCATCACCCCCGTTCTCCTCATCCTCGCCATCCAGGTCATCTTCGTCATCTAATTCTTCGTCGTCTTCCTCCTCTTCTTCTTCCTCCTCATCTTCTACAAGGAAAAGATCACCCTCGGCATCAGAGACTGGTTCACAATTCCGGCCAGTCCCCAACTTACAAACAGCAGTTCAACAAAGTTACGGCAGTGAAAAAGGCGACTTATGTCCATTTTTCACATGATTGTTGCAGGATTCCCCACGGGCACCTGGTCAACGATTGGCCATTGGCTCACGTTTATGATGGTGGCAGTGTTCCAGGAACCTCTTTTGTGACCTTCTGACACTTAACCATGTTGCTAACTTAACAGCAGCAGTGATTCACTTAGTAACTGTGGCAAGAAAGGTCGCAGAAAAGAAAAAGTTGCTGGATCAACCTCCAAACAGGCTTACTACGGCCTCGTAAGAGACAACAATTTCCTAACATGTCCCAACCTGCTGTCTGAGAGTTGGAGGAAAGTCAGAAAAGTCGCACGATCGAAGCCTCGCTCCCGAGCCAGACTACTCACCGTCTCCATTCTCGTCGTACTCATCGTCCAGCCCGTCGGCTTCCGGGTCTGAGTCGGGGGCTTCTTTGTCGCCGGCATCGAACCCATCGAGATAGATCAGCTGAGGCAGGAGAGTGAAGATGCTCTCGCGGTAGTTGATCAGCGTCGTCACCTCGCAGTTGAAAAGGTCAAGATTCCGCAGGTGGGGCAGCTTTTTCTGCAGCGGGAGAGAGGAGAGGACTACATGTAGAATGGGGTGTCAAACTCAAAGCCTGCGGACTGGATCTGGGCTACGGGGTGCTTAGATCTGGTCTATGGGGCTGCTGTGGAAACGCCTGCGGTGCCCCTGCCAGCATAAACGGAGCTCAGGACGAACGTGTGAGTTTTCACTTTCAGAGAGCTTGGGCCGCTACAAGCACCCCTGACACAAGTAACATCAAGCTGGCCACGTCCACCCCAGCCTCCTGAGGTCTAACACAACCCTGATGCAGCCCTCAATGAAATCGACTTTGACACCCTGTTGTAGTTACTGGATTCAGAAAAATACAGACTTTTTTGTGCATGTTCATTCAGTGACCGTTTCAAGTTACAACGGCATTGAAAAAAAAGCAACTTAGGACCATTTTTCACTCTTACGACCGTTATAGCATCCTTTTGCGACCTTCTCATGAGCAAAGTCAATGGGAAAACCAGACTCACTTAATGACTGGGATAACAAAGATTCTAAAAGGGAGCAAAAACTCACTTGACAAATGTTTCGCTTATCGGCAGAAATTATGGGCCCAATTGCAGTTGTAAGATGAGAACTACTGGTAAACTCAAAGCACTGCCCACACCTGTTTGGAGCTTAAATCATTTCACGCATCTTTCCACACACATCTCTCGCTCGCCATTCAGTGTGGCCAGACCGATAAACTCACCAGAGGTTCCAATGTGCTGATCTCTTTGATTTTATTCCCACTGAGGTTCAACTGCGTCAAATTTGGCGTTTTTTCTGCGAGGACTTCCAACCCACCCGAAATACGATTGTCGCTCAGCTCCAGCTGTCAAAAAAGAAAGCAAAATATCTAACAATGGCCCCAGATACGCCGTAACAGAAGCAGAGACAACACCCCTCTTCTCCTTCCGTGTGGGTTACGGAAAGCGGCCATAGCCTCCAACCTGAGAACAACCCTTCCCACTGCATTTCGACTGGGGCATCACAAAGACCCCTCGGAAGCAGAATTGGGGGGGCCGTCCTCTTAGAGAAACAGAAAAGCAACTCTATTATGCAACTCTGCTGATCCTTCAGCCCTCCTAGATTCCAGGCTCTGGGCTATGAAGAATGACTTCATTTTTAAAACAACTAAATAAAATAAATATATAATAAAATGAGATACAAAAATAAAAAATACATAGTGCACTAAATAAAAATGTACAATAAAATATATAATAAAGGAAAATTAATCTATAATAAAATACATACACACAATTTTTGCGCAGCCACTCCCACCGGCCCTGCCCCCAGGTGCTCACCTTCCGGAGTTTGTTAAGCTTGGGAAGGTTCGAGATGGAGTTAAGTTGGACGTTGATCATGCTCAGGAATTCCAGGTTTTCGAAGTCTGAGGAGAGCCCGTTGATCTTGCCATCCTCTGAGCGGCAGTTGTCCAGCACCAGCTCCTTTACCTAGGAAAGAAAATCCATGCTGCCGTTTAAAGTCTGGCTCCCAGAATTCCACCAGGCAAACAGCTAGGGGATTCTGGGGGATGTGGTCTCATGTGTTTTTTTTGGGGGCTTTCCAGGCAGCTCCCTCAAATCTCCTGGAAGTCACCAGCTCATGGGGGACATGATGACCCAACAGCATTATGGCTACTTTAACAGAACAGGTCATCCTGACCTTAAAACAGTTCGTTTAGTGATTGTTAGGGAGTAAAATCTTCCAAACATCCCTGCTAATTAGAGGTGACAGACCATGCCTTTCTTTGCTGTCAACTTTGATAAAATAACACCCGGAAAGTAATCTAAGAAACATATTTTATTTACAAAAATAATAAAACCTAACGGGCTACATACCGGCAGCTTAATCTCACACCAAAGGCATATATAGGAAAAGTACAAAAGAAGTTACAGGAAGTGAAGTAAAAACTCTTTGAAACACGGCAGTGAATCAGGAATCACAAGACTGTCTTATCTCATTGCTATAGAGACAAGATAACAATTCTAGCTAGCAGGCACCTGCCTGCAAATCTTAGCTTAGGAGCTTAGCAGACAAATTTCAAAAAACGTAGTGACAGTGACCGTTCAAAAGCACTCAAAAGAGTTAGGATCACTTATGACTGTTGTAGCATCCCTGTGGTCATGTGATCGAAATTCAGGTGCTTGACGTGTCAGTGTTCCAGCGACTGGCATGCGCTTATGACGGCTGCAGTATCTCGAGGTCACGCAATCCCTTTTTGCGACCTTCCAACAATCAAAGTCAATGGGGGAAGCCAGATTCACTTAAGAACTTAAGAACTGTTAACAACTGCAGTGATTCACTTAACAGTGGCAAGAACGGTCATTAAAATGGTGCAAAGCTCACTTAACCACTGTCTTGCAACAGAAATGTTGGGCTCCGTTGTGAACATAAGTTAAGGACTGTTTTCCCGAAAATACAACCTACCCCGAAAGTTAAGTCTTAGCCTGATTTTTACACATGCGCCCAATATAAGCTCTACCCACAAAATAAGCCCTAATTAAGACCCCGCCCACTCCATGGGTAAAAATTAAGCTAGGGTGGGGGTGGGTCACTGAAAAAAGAAAGTAGTTATGGCAGCACCCTCATGGCCACACAATCCAAATTCAGGCACTTGGCACAACCAGCGTATATTTACAACAGTTTCAGCATCCCAGGGTTGTCACTGGACCACCATTTACAACCTTTCCACAAGCCAAGTCCATGTGGGAAGCCAGGTTCACTTCAATGACCACCTGAGCCACTTAACAATGGCAGTGATTCACTTAACCATGGCAAAGAAGGTCACAAAATCCTAGCAGACCTCTCTGGCCTCAATTGTTTAAGATCCAGTCAGGACGAGGCAGCAGTGACAGTGGCCTCTCGCTTTAGCCCACTCGCAAATGTGTCATTATTTACCACAAATGTGACACTATTCACACAACCTTCCATCTTTTACAGTGCACCCTCTGGCACCAATATGCACAGAATTACATGGTAGTTGGAAATACCTCCGCCTGCACTGGGCAAGAACTATATGAATGTATCGTTTTATTAAAAGTTTCTAAATAAAAAAATAATAAAATGAGGTCAGTCAAGAGATGCCGTCACAATCCAGTAGTTTTCTTTGAATAGATTTAACATCTATATCCACAGCAGACAACACAGTCAGGAACACAGGAACATCATGAGGTAAATCTAACCGATATACAGAACACACAGAAGAAAAAGGCGGGAAAAAAAGGGAAACTCCCCTTTACACCCACAGCAACCAATCATAGCGCAGATTGCCTCATGCATGAGCAGACAAGATAGTCAGGAACACAGGAACTTCATGAGGTAAATCTAAACCAGGGGTCCCCAAACTTGGCAACTTTAAGACTTGTAAGACTTCAACTCCCAGAATTCCTGAGCTAACATGACTGGGAGAGGAATTCTTGGGAGTGGAAGTCCACAAGTCTTAAAGTTGCCAAGTTTGGAGACCTCTGATCCAAATGGTATACAGAACACACAAAAGGAAAAGGCGGGGGGAAAGGGGAACTCCCCCTTTTCACCACAGCAACCTATCACAGTGCAGACTGCCTCATGCATGAGCAGGCAAGATAGTCAGGAACACAGAAACATCATGAGGTAAATCTAAACGATAAACAGCGCACACAGAAGAAAAAAGCAAGAAAAAGGGAGGGAGAACCGTTTACACTCACAGCAACCAATCACAGCGCAGATTGCCTCATGCATGAGTCAGCACTAACTGATCAACTACAACTGTGTGTTCTGGTCCACTGTACACTTTACCGTTCAGGCTTGTAAATTAAATAACCTAACCAGATGAGATGAGCTGCCTGACTGAGTAGCCTCAGATAAGCCTTTTAAGAAGGAGCCTACCCTGCAAGCTTGTTATGAGGCCTTTGCCGAGACAAACAACTGGCTCCAAACAGCCACCTGCTTTTGCAAAGGAAACAGACATCCATTCTGGGAAGCATGAAAAGTTTTTTTTAAAAAAGAACCAGCCCTTCTTTCTACAGCCGTGTAGCAAATATTTTGGAGTGTGCAAGATTCACAATCAACATGCTAAGTTTGAACCATGGTTAACAATTTCCACATATAAATCCCTCCTGTCAAGTTAGCAACCGCAAGTATAGTTCTTGGCTTCCAACCGTTCGTTTAGTGTAGTGACCGTATTCAAAGCTATAGCAAGCACTGAAAAAAGTGACTTGTGACGATTTTTTTCACACTGATGACCATTGCTGCATTCTGACCATCATGCGATCGACATTAAGACGCTCTGCCGCTGGTTCGTATTTATAGACAAGTTGCAATTGTCCTCTGATCCCCTTTTGTGACCCTCTGACAAGCCAAATCAACCGGGAAGCCAGTTTCACTGAACAACCGTCTTCTTGACGTGACTCATTTAACGACCATGGCAAGGAAGGTCGTAAAGTGAGGCAAAACACACTTAACAACTAGCTTGCTTAGCAACAGAAATTCTGGGCTCCTCAATTGTGGCAGTTAAGTCAGGAAATACTTGTAGTTCCAGGGCTTGGACGAAGCGAGAAACAGGAATAAACCCCTAACCGTGCGCAGACTGAGTCCCAAAGGGGACCGTAGAGTTTAAAAGGCAGGGTTTCCAGTGCTGCCCTTGGAAATCCCTTTGATTCATCAATATTCGGAGGAACCATGAGGACTAGACCCAAAAGTGCTTTTTTTTCCCAAGAGGCAGCTGGACTTTGTTTTTTTTCTTTTGAAGACGTTTCACTTCTCATCCAAGAAGCTTCTTCAGTTCTGACTGGATGGTGCAGGAAGGGATTTGTATTCCTTGCAGACAGCTGGTCATTTGCATCCTTTTAGAGGGTTGTTGAGGCATGACAACTCTCTCAACCAGGCGTGGCAAACTCGCAGCCTTGGATGCGTCACACATTGGCCACGCCCACTTTAGCAGAGGGAGGGTAAAAAAGTTGTGGTACATCACATGACCACGAGTTTAAAAGCCCATCCTCTAAAAAGGACACAAATGACCAGCTCTCTTGCAAGGAGTTCAAATCCTTCCATCCCCCACAATTCTGTCAGAGCTGAAGAAGCTTCCCGGATGAGAAAGTGAAACGCTTTCAAAAGAAAAAAAAATGAGAAAGTCCAGTTTGCCTTTTATCCAGAGACGTTTGGTGTAGTCAGGGGGGGGGGGAGCACCTTTGGGACCACGACCTGGATGACGGAGAATCTCTGAAGACCATGAGGACTAGAAACTTGTTTCTTTGAACATGCAGCTGCAATGCTCAACTCTAAGTCCCTCAGTCCCGCACAGAGGCTGGGAAAAAGGCTTACTTACATACATGCCCACGCCCTGCCACAACCGGCTTTTCAAGCTGCCTGACCCGGAGGCCTCGGGACTGGCTCCACGCAGGCCCGTCTTCCTGAAAGTGCCCGAGCTTGGCGCTGCTCGGAGCAGCTGTGTGGCACACAAGCCCAGCCTGATCTCATGCGTCTGGCAGCCCAACAGCAATGCAGCCCAACCGGCCATGCCAGCAAACCGCATTCTTTCGCCGTGCCTGACCCTGCAGTTTTTCTCCTCTCTGCGCAGGCCGAGGCAGGCAAAAGCTCTCCCGGGGAATGCATGGATGAGTGCCAGCAAGGCAGAAGGATTGTGGCATGTGCCCAGCAGGGCTGGATGGATGGGCTCCCCCCACAGGAGCTGGGCAACCCCAGACGGGGAAGGGTCTTGTGACTGGAGAGCAAGTGGATGTGATCCCAAGGGAATATTTGATCCACCCTTCATTGAGGGGCCACACGAAGCATGGAAATGACGTTTTCACTCCCAGCAAAATCCCAGCAGGCCAAACATATTCAAGGTAGCCCTCGACTTACAAACAGCTCATTTCGCGATCGAAGTTACAATGGCGCCGGAAACAGTGACTCATGGCCACGTCTCACAGTTATGACCGCTGCAGCTTCCCCATGGTCGCATCGGTCAAAATCCAGACCGCTTGGTGTAACACTGGTTCGTATTTATGCTGGTCGCCGCATGCCGGAATCCCCTTTTTTGCCACCTTCTGACAATTGGGAAGCCAGACTCACGTAACAACCGTGTTACTAACTTAACCACATGCAGGATGCCTTCAAGGAAGTTCGTAAAATGGGGTGAAATTCAACTGGTCTCATTTAGCAACAGGAATTTTGGGCTCCATCATCATGGTTAAGTCGAGGACTATCTATACCCCTGATGGCCAACCTATGGCACAGGTGCCGGAAGTGGCACGCAGAACCACTTCTGCTGGCACGCAAGAGGTCGCCCGAAGAGCTTCACTGGGCATGCGTGCGCGCCCCTGCCAGCCAACTGATTGTCAGGTATCTGCCGCGCATGCACGGGGGAGACATGCAAGTGGGAGACATACGCACATGCACAGAGGCATGTGGTGCGGGGAGGTCACATGCACATGGGGGCAGGGGGAGTTGCACATGCATTGCATCATGGGTGCAGGCATGCGAGAGTGCACACGTGCACACTTTTGGCACGCAACGTGGAAAAGGTTAGCCATCACTGATCTATACCTAGGTTAAAAAAAAAAATCAGGAGGCATCCGGTGGTACCTTTTCCCCGACTCACAAATGTTGTTGCAAAGCAAGCAAATGCCTTTTTTTTGCTAGCACAGACTAAGGTAACTCTCCTCTTTCCAATAGGTAGATCAAGTTCTAAACTTGGTTGAATTGGCAGAGGCTTTAATCCTCTGAGGCTCTTCTAACCATCTACCTCTTAGCCTGCCGGCCTTCCCACTTGCCTGGACAGGCCACCTTTGCATGCACCAGTGGTGCACCAATCGAAAAAAAGACACACACCTTCAGCAATCTTTACCTCACTGCGTTTTACTGCTTGCTATAAAAGTACTGATTTATACGCCGTTCCTTAATCAGATGCTAAATTCCTTACACAGAACAGTAAGCTCTGTAAGGCCTTGGTAAGAAGAGCACGTTTGGAACAGGGCATCCGGTTTTGGTCAACACACTGTAAAAAAAGATTTTGAGACTCTGGAAAAAGTGCAGAGAAGAGCAACTAAGAGGATTAGGGAGCTGGAGGCTAAAACATACGAAGAACGGTTGCAGGATTTGGGTCTGTCTAGAGAAAAGAAGGACTGAGGGGTGATGCAATAGCAATATTCCAGTATTTGAGGGGTAGCCCCAAAGAGCAGGGGTCAACTTGGTTTCCAAAGCACCAGAAAGCAAGACAACAACAGACAGAAACTCATCAGGGAGAGAAGCAAGCTGGAATTAAGGAGAAACTTCCTATACAAATATTTATACAAACAGGCTGAAAAGCAGCTTCTATCCCAGGGCAGTAGCTCTGTTGAATCCTACTGTCTAGTTCAGTGTTGGTGCGATGTCCGGGGTTTCGGTTCAATGTGTGAAGGGTGAAGGATGTGTGTTTGTGTTTATTTTCATGATTTCGTTGTACGAGGTGCAATGACAGTAAAGTAAACTAACAGTGAAGACAATTAACCCGTGGAACAGCTTGCCACCAGAAATTGTGGGCTCTCCATCACTGGAGATTTGTTAAGAACAGACTGGGCAGTCACTTGTCTGGAATGGGCCTAAGGGCTCCGGCTTGCGCCGGGGGCTGGACTAGAAGACCTCCAAGGTCCCTTCCAACTCCGATGACGATTTTGCAACACCAAAATACTTCAAAATAATAAACACCGGTAATCCTAACCCGAGTATCAGGACTGAGTTGTTTGGAGTACACCAGGTACATTTCCACTAATTTCAAGCACATTTCCCAGTGGTGAAAAGTTTGCAGATTTTCAGCAACATAAGACTTCGGAGAAAAGAGGGCGGGGGGTGGCCCACAAAGTTTGGTTCTGCCAAATTTTCTCTCTCAGATTTGGAGCCCTCCTGTTTTTCTCATAAAGCAACTCTGGGTAGGGTATGCATTGTCCCATCAAGAGAACTAGAATCTTGAGTCCCAGAGGTGTTAAGGGCTAATATACCCAAGGGGAGGGGCATACCGTGTTATCAAAAAATAAATAAATAAATAAATCTGAAAATACCTGGGCTTTACAGCGATTTGGTGCAATATATCGCACAAGCAAAACCACTTCTGTTTTACTGGGAAAGCCCAGAGATCTAAAAACAATTTATTTTTAGAGAGACAAAATCCAAAGTGCAAAGGCTTAAATCACTCATCAGGTACAATGTTGTCTGGAAGGATCAATAATTTCCTGTTAGCCTTTGTGGCCGCGCTTTTCTGAACATAACAACTTCCCATAACAAACATTTTGTGCAAGCCACCAAACGGAGTTCCATAAGGTCTAGAAACTTGGATCTCTACGGTTGCAGAGTGCCGAAGCAAGGGGCCTTGTTTTTTCTGTAAAACAGGGACAACTTTCAGACGGGCATTGGAAGTCCACCCATCTGAAATTTGCTATAGTTGAGACTCACTGTGGACTAGAATGGTGTTCAAACAAGAGGAAGAAAATACTTTGCAACACACACACACACACAACTCCAGTCTGCAAATGGGCAATCCTTTTGCTTTAAGGAAGGTCAACACCTGTGGCACCAAACTTACAATTTGTTGGCTTTAAGCCCCACCCCCAAAATAGCTTAGTTACCTCTGAGTTGGGAGACTTCGTCTCGGCCCCTTTAGGAAGAAAGCCGCATGGGGAAATGGGGTGGGTGAGGAAAGACCCCCTTTATCTTAAGGTACCAAGGCTGGGCACATCTCCAAAGGGGATTCTTTCTCTCTCCCTCTCCACCCCAAATTCTGGGTTAACCGACCACGCCAAACATCTCGGGATAAAAGCATCACAAAGGAACGGCAGTGATTTTGCTTAACAATGGCAGCCAACGAAGTTTGCCCAATGAGGCAAAAATGCGCTGAACTGTCCTGGTTAGCAATGGGAATCTGGGGCTCCATTTCAGTTGTAAGTCGAGGATTATTTTGTGTGTGTGTGTGTGCGTACACACACACACACACACAAGTTGGGTGGGAAAGCAGAGCCACCCTTTTGGCAAAATGGGGAACCGAGCCCCTGCCGCCTCCAAATTTGCAAAGGTAGCTGACTCTATTCTCCATCTATCCAGAAAAAAGCCATCCTTGAATCAAATCTTACTTTGATCCTCTCTCCTCTTTCTCTCCCTCTCTCCTCTTTCATCCTGTCTTTCTCTCCCTCTCCTCTTTGGGAAAGACAGGAACTTTCAGGAAAAGCCAAACCATATTTAACCTTTTATCTTTTTTCTTCCTTCCCTTTTATTGATGTTTTTATTCGGCTGCTTTGAAAGCACAGGTACTCCTGTAGTTTCTTTGGTGACCAACCGTTACAACGGGACTCCCCAAAAAAGTGACTTATGACCAGTTTTTTCCATGCTGGGACCTGGGCAGTATATTTCCCCCCCCCACCCATGTTGACTTGCATTCAGAGGCTTGACAATTGGTTCTTAGTTACGACGGTTGCAGGGATGGGAGAAGCCAGAGATTCGTGTAACACAGGGGTCCCCAAACCTGGCAACTTTTAAGACTTGTGGACTTCCAACTCCCAGAATCCTCCAGCCAGCATGCTGGCTGGAGGATTCTGGGAGTTGGAAGTCCACAAATCTTAAAGTTGCCAGGCTTGGGGACCTCTGCTTTAAGAGATGTTGCTGACCCATCCACTGCACTGACTCACTTAACCCCATTTAACAAATGCCTCGCTTAACAGGAATCTTGGGCTCAATTGTGGCGGTTCCTGCCCAAGGGAGGCCAATGTTGTGTCCCTGGTGTTGTGTCATCACACCCTAAGCCGAAATTAAAAGGTTTGATTCCATCCCTCTGACGATTCGCTGATGGTGCCCTGCGGACACCCCCCCCCCCATTATCGTTCAAATGCGGCCATGCTGGAAGCCCTCCCCCTTCTCTCTCCCCCTCCCCCGCAGTTGCAACCAGCCCTGTTGCAGTCTTGCAAGGAGGAAAGGCATCTCAACTTTTCCTCACCATCCAACCCAGAGCTGACGAAGTTTCTTGGAGGAGAAGCAAAACATCTTCAAAATAAAAAGTCCAGTTTGCCTCGGTTTTTTTGAGGGGGGGGGGGGAGAGAAAAGGGACCTGGATGGCTGAGAATCCTCCATAGACTACAAGCCCCAGAATTCCTCGCGGGAGGGAGGGAGCGCGATGGCCGCCCGGCTAGGCGGCTTTCTGCAGCAGCGAGGCCCGCCCGGGGCTCCTTTACAAGCCCTTTCAGGTCCATCTGGGGCTTGGGAGCCCCACACACAAGCCGCACCCCATGCAACCTTCCTTCTCCCCCCGCCACCCGCCATCCCAAGGCAGGAGGCCGCTTGCAAGGAGGCGCCCGCGGGCGAAATCCAAGCCGGGCCCGGGGGAAGGGGGAAAGGAGGCGAGGATTTCCCCTTGCAGCTAGCCCGCCCCCTCCCCCCCAGAATCCAAAGGGGGGGGGATGTGTAATGCAAAGGAGGGGGGCTCCTCCCAAATGCCCTCCCCCCTCCCCAGGCAGCATCCTCTGCAAAAGCCACGCGAGGGGCGATCCCTTGCAAAACCCCAGATCTCCTTTTTGGGGAGGGGGAAAGAAAGGGGGGAGGGGCATTTGCTTCATGCAAAACGTCCGGACACCTGCAAAGACTCGGATCCCATCATGCATATCGCCCCCCACTGTTCTCTCCATTTTGGTGCCCCCCCCCAAAAACACCCACGTGGACGAGACACGCAGCCAAACACGGCCCTTTTCCAACACCCCCTTTCTTCGCCCCCACGGCGAGATCTCCCCAAACTTCCCCCACTCCAGAAAACATTCCCGGCCTTTTTTCCCCTTAAGGTTTTTTTTTGGGGGGGAGGGGTCGTCCCTTTCTTCTCGGGGGGGGCGAGACCTGGGTGGGGAGGGTGCAAAAAAGGATGGGGAGGGGGTGGAAGATGACCCCCTCTCCTCGAGACCCCCCCCGTTTTTAAGACCCCCTTCCCTCCCCCACTGGCCCAACATGGAGCCCGATCCCCACGTGCGTGACCCCCCCCCTTTATTGCGGGGGTGGAAGGAAACGATCGGGGGAGGAGTGGGGGGCGCAAGTCGCCGGCCATGTGCGTGGGGGTCCCAGGTCTGGCCATGGGGAGGGGGCGTCTGGACGGGGAGGGGGGGCTTCCAGGGTCTTTTGGGGGGATCGGGGGAGGGAGACCCTCCTGGAGGGGGTAAAGGGGGGCCTAGGGTAGCCCCCATCTCCCAACCCCCAGGAGGGGAGGCCTCCCGCGCGAGCCTCCAACATGTCTGCCGGGCACACGTGTGTGCAAGCGTGGGGAGGGGGGAGGAGAAGGCGACCACCCCCATCCCTCAAAGCCGGGGGAGGGGAGGGTCTCACCTCAGCGGGCTTCTTGTTGCGCAGCTCCAGGGTCAGCCGCTTCTTCATGTCCATGGCGCAGCGCCGCTCTCCCACCGGCCTCCCCCCCACCCAGCAGCCAGCCAAGCGCGCAACGGCCAGCCGCGGCCCTGCTCGGGAGCGAAGTGGAGGCCGGCGCCGCCGACGCGCCCTTATATAGTACCGGAAACAAAGGGCGGGGCGGGGTGGTGGAGGAGCCGGAAGAGGAGGAGTCTCGCCGCGGCGGCGGGTCGATGGCGACGCCGGAAGAGGCGGGGCGTCGTCGTGAGGGAAATATCCCGCCTTCTACTCACTCGCGCGCGGGCTGGTGGCTCGGCTCGAGCTGAGGAGGCGGAGCTTCGTCATCGCTGGGGGAATCCGCCGCCTGAGGAGATCCTTTCTCCCGTTCTCCAAGTGGTCCTTTTTAGACTACATCAGGTCTCCAAACGTGGCCACTTTAAGACTTGTGTGGACTTCAACTCCCAGAATTCCTCAGCCAGCAAAGGAATTCTGGGAGTTGAAGTACACAAGTCTTAAAGTGGCCACGTTTGAGGACCTCTGGACTAGATATACCTAATTCCTGCAACTTTTCTTTGTTTTAGCCTCCAGTCTCATAATCACCTTTCTCTCAACATCTTTTTTTGTAATATGGTGACCAAAACTGGATGCAACATTCCAGGTGTGGCCTTACTAAGCCTTTGTAAAGCGGTACTAAGACTCACATGATTTTGAGGAGTACCCCTTCATCTGAGTCATTTATAGAGATAGTTCACGGAGTATGAACTTAATAGCATGTGGGTTGTAGGCTTTATCTTTTCAGAGGTTTTGCCAGTGTACAAGCAACAAAAGGGGGAAAGGCCAGCTTTAACGTGTGGCTAAAGGAGTGGTGTAAAAGGGAAGGCTTGGGTTTTATTAGTCATGATGCCTGCAGCTGGTCCAATGAAAAATTGTACAAAAGTCAGTGTTGGAAGCCAAATAATAACACGCCCTCAGAGGAATTAGTAATCCCAAAAATTATAGATTTGTGCTGAAATGGATAAATTAAAGGATAAAAAAGAGTCAGAGTATTAAGTTCGGGATATTTGATATAAATGGTTGAATAATAGAAATAAGGATAACTGAGATAAGAAAACTATAGATAAATGTGTATGAATGTATATAAATGTATATAGGTATATGAGGCTGGTATGTGTTATAATGATGTTACTGCACCGTTAATATTAAGATTTAAGATTTGTAAAATGTGAAAAAGAACAATAGTTAATTAATTAAAAAGAAAAACTGCAAAAGAGATGGTTTGCATCCATCAAAGAAAGGGACTGAGTTACTTGGCATTAAATTCACAGATTTTCTGGATAAACATTTAAACTGAACAGTGGGGACAGAGAATTAATTGATACAGGTTCTGTCCCGCACCTTTTTAAAGATCCTGCAGCACTGGGGAACTGCCAGAGGACTGGAAAAGAGCTGATGTAGTTTCCATCTTGAAAGGGTGGGGAATAGATTCAGGAAACTACAGACCTATCAGCCTGACCTCAATACCAGGGAAGATTCTGGAAAAGATAATCAAGCAACACCTAAAAGCAAACAAAGTAATAACAAAAAGCCAACATGAGTTTGTTAAAAACAGATCATGCTGGACTAATCTTACTGCATTCTTTGACAAAGTGACAAAATTAGTTGACTAGAGGAATTCTGTTGATATAATTTACTTGGACTTCAGTAAGGCATTTGATAAAGTAGACCATAACCTACTACTAGATAAAGTAGGAAAATGTGGGTTAGACAGCATCACCACCAGATGAATTCGTAACTGGCTGACCAACCACATTCATGTGTGCTCAATGGAGCTGCATCTACATGGAGAAAGCATACAGTGGAGTACCCCAAGGCTCTGTTTTAGGCCTAGCAACAATTTGGACGAAGGGATAGATGGGAAACTCATCAAATTTGCAGACGACACCAAGCTGGCAGGAATAGCCAACACTCCAGATGAGCTTAAGATCCAGAAGGATCTTGACAGACTTGAACATTGGGCGCTATCTAACAAAATAGACCACGCGGAGGCTTCAACTGGTGCAGAATGCGGCTGTGCGGGTTGTGATGGGAGTATCCCGATACTCCCATATTACACTCCTCCTGCACAAGTTGCATTGGTTGCCAGTTGCCCTCTGGGTGAGATTCAAAGTGCTGGTACTTACCTATAAAGCCCTATATGGCTTGAGGCCGGGTACTTGCGGGAACATCTCTTGCCAGCATCGAATGCCCATCACCTGGTGCGCGCCCAGACAGGGCCTCCTTGGGGTGCCGTCGGCCAATGTTGGCTGGCGGCCCCTAGAGATAGGGCCTTCTCTGTGGGAACACCCACTCTATGGAACCAGCTGCCCCTGCAGCTACGATTGGCCCTGGACCCCCGCTCCTTCCGCCGTAGCCTAAAGACATGGTTATTCGAACAAGCTGGCCTGGACTGTTGGGGGAGGGGTTAGCTTTTTAAGTTAGTGTCTTTTGGGTTTTAGATAATTTGTTTGGCTTGAATCAGGTTTAATGATTTTTTACTTAATTTTAATCTTTGTATTACGTGTTTTTATGATGTGAGCCGCCCTGAGTCCTTTGGGAGATAGGGCGGCATACAAGTCAAACAAACAAACAAACAAATAAAATGAAATTCAAGGGTGAAAAAAGTAAGGTTCTACATTTAGGCAAGAAAAATCAAATGCACAGGTTCAGTATAGGTGGTACCTTGCTCAATAGTAGTGTCATATCTGTCGTAATCTGATTCAGAGGAGGCTGAACAGCTGACAGGGAGTGGGAGTGTCGCTCCTTTGGAAGCCACAGTGGAAGAAACTGGGGAAGGGCAAAGTCCAGCTGGGCAGAGGAGGGGAGGTAGAGCAAGGGAGAGGGAATTCAGAGGAAGACCCAGGCCCACCTCTTCATCCTAGGGCACGCAGGGAAGAACGGAGAAGGGAGCAATGTGGGTTGCGTGGCTTACGGGGGAGGAAAGGGCCCTGAATCCCTTCATTAGCTGCAGCTGGGAAGTGTGTTTAAAAAGGGAAGCTGCACGCAGCCAATTGGTATCGTCGTGGCTTATCCATCTTCCGGGCGTCTTGCCATGCTTTCAAGTCTGAAATTCCTTCTCCTGCCCTGTCAAGTTAATTACTGCAGCTTGGTTTGTTTGGATTTTTAGTTAAGTTTGTATGTACCTTGTTTTGGACTGAATTTCCTCCACTTAAAGGCTGTTCCTGGGAGTTTTTCTCCAGCCGAAGGTAACCTGGACATTGGGGGCAAAGTTGGAGATAATAAAGGGACTCTTATTTGACTGTATTGCCTTTGTGTCACGACCCTTTGGGTCATCACAAGTAGTAACTGTGAGAGGGATCTCGGAGTCCTAGTGGACAACCATTTAAATATGAGCCAGCAATGTGCAGCAGCTGCAAAAAAAATTGACAGTTCTAAGCTGCATAAACAGAGATATAATCAAGATCACATGAAGGGTTAATACTACTTTATAAGGCCACACTTGGAATACTGCATTCAGTTCTGGTCACCACGATGTAAAAAAATGTTGAGACTCTAGAGAGTGCAGAGAAGAGCAACCAGGATGAGGGGACTAGAGGCCAAAACATATAAAGAATGGTTGCAGGAACTGGGCCTGGCTAGTCTAGGGAAGAGAAGGACCAGAGGAGACATGATAGTAGTGTTCCAGTATCTCAGGGGCTGCCCCAAAGAAGAGGGAGTCAAAAGCTATTCTGCAAAGCACCTATAGGCAGGATAAGGAACAATGGGTGGAAACTCATCGAGGAGAGAAGCAACTCAGAACTGAAGAGAAATTTCCTGACAGTGAGAACAATTAACTAGTGGAACAACTTACCCCCAGAAGTTGTGAATGCTCCAACACTTTTTAAAGAAGAGATTGGCTAATCATTTGTCTGAAGTGGTGTAGGGTTTCCTGCCTAGGCAGTGGGGTTGGACTAGAAGACCTCTAAGATCCCTTCCAACTCTGTTATTCTATTCTATATTGAAGAATCCTGGGCCTATGACAGAACCTTGTGGTACCCCACTGCTCATTCCCCTCCATGTACATGTAGTCCCATTAAGGACTACACATTAAGTGTTCCTTAAAGCAGGGCTCTCCAATCTTGGCAAGTTTAAGAAGGCAAGACAAGGAACAATGGATGGAAACTCATCAAGGAGAGAAGCAACCTGGAATTAAGGAGAAACTTCCTTTTTTTAACGTATGTTTTATTTTTATTCATACATTTTGAATAGTGTTATTGTCGGGGCGTACCATTTACAAAACAGCGAAGAGAAAAAACCAACAGAAATATCAACACGTGTACTAATAACAATGATGATAGTGTAACAAAATAATTTTAACTGAATTTCTTTGTATTAGCTTATTTATAGTTCTAATAATTATATCAACATATTTATAATTGTATTTAACTATTTAATTTCTTTATATACACTACCATACAGCAGAAATCAGCATACAAAATCAGGAACACAGAAGCAATATTATACAGAGGATCGTAATACAGAGGCCGACATACTAGAGGCAAATCAACGGAAGGAAGGGAAGCAGAAAGGAATTCGAGGGTGAGACCTAGTCTCACCGTATTCAGGACCCAGGTGTCTGTTGTGGTTGCTTCCCATTGTCCAATAGGTGTAAGCGGACACCAATGGGAAGGTTGGACCTGTTGCCACCTGGGAGCGGCAAAAGGGGCGACTGCGTGTGCCACAAAATTGACACTTGCCTTAAAAATGTTGTCTATTTCTGCCTCTGAACCTGGATCTGTCCGGTCGTTGGTCTTGTCTGTGCGCGTACGCCCCCTGGGGTTGAGTGGTGTCAAAGCCCGTGTCTGTGGGACGAAAGGAAGGCCTATGGAAATAAGGTGAGGGACGGCGGTCAGCTCTTCTATATAGAGAAGGCAAGACCTTCCTCCCGCCGTTAGTCTCCACCAGAAGGGGCTCTAGGGCCTCTCCAAACAGCTTGCCCCCCTTGTAGGGAGCAGAGGCTAGTTTCCACTTATTCTTCATGTTCGGCTGCCAATGGCAAAGCCACAGTTGTTGACGGACCTCCACCAAAGAGGCAATGGCCCCGGAAGCAAATTTGGCAGCATCCAAGGTAGCATCCGCCAAGAATTCTGTAACCGCTACCAGTTTGTTAATGTCCTGGTTTAAGCAGAGGTCACCAGGGGGAATCCTCGCTTACATCTGGTGGAGCCACTTCAATGAGGCCCTGTTGAAGGAGGCGGCTATAGCTGCTTTGACCACCCAGGCAGCCACCTGATGCACCTTGCAGAGGGTCCGCTCTGCCTTCCTATCCTCTGCATTCAGAGCATCCTCTGCGTCGCTAGGCAGGATGGTGTTGGATATTAAGGCTGCCACCGGGCCATCTATAGTTGGTGGTTGCAGTCCCTCGGAGAAATCTGGGACCATATTATAAAACCTTTTTTCATCCCTGCTTGGGAACAGGGATCCCCCTGATTGGTCCCATTGTCTTTGGATCACGTCCTGGAATAGTTTAAGTGAGGGAATTTCCTCTTTCAACACAGTTGGCTCTGAAAAGAGAAACTTAAACCGGTCCACCCGGTCAACTGCTGACTTCATTGTAGCTGGGTCAGCCCCCAAGTGCGCTGCGGCTTTGGCCTTATATAATAAAGATCTAAAGAGGGCTGGGCGAAAGAGACATCCCGCCCTCCGGAAGTTCTTTCTCTTTTGGGTCATCTCCTGAAAGCGATGCCCCGCTCTGCGTGGAGGAAGGGGGCGAGTGTGACCCTTGGAACGGGGTGAGTGCGACCCCTGGAAGGCCGCCAAATCTCTTTGATGCAGAGATGTCAAATATTGGTCTTGATGGAAGAGGCGTTTCTGGTGCCACAGGAGCAGCCTGACGTCTCTGTTGTAGGCCTGCAGCGAAGCCCTGTTGTACGGCTTCCAACATCACAATTTTCATCTGTTCATTAATTTTAGGCCCCTGACTCTCCTGTGAGGGGAGTCCCACCACTGTAAAGGTGGCCTCTGGTGCCACCTTCATCTGCTTTGATGGTGGCACTTCACTGCAACGTCATCATGAAAATCTGGCCTTGCATCAACACAGCCCATTTCTGATGAAGGAGGAGGAGGATTGGATTCACTTGCTGTCTCTGAAGACTGGTTTTCATCTGATTCATCTTTCCCTGCAATTTGTAAGAAGAAATCAGTCAGCTTCCTTGTCTTGGCTACACCAGACAGATTCTTTTGCTCATTCTCTTCTGCATGTTTTCTCTTTTGCGCACCACTCAACTGAACACGCTTCATTTTTTGACCTTTATATGGGGCTGATATTAAAGAGATTCTCTGATTAATGGAACAACTGTGCCATCTATTGACACCCCTCCCACCCAAAATTGCCACCATGTGGTTACCAGGAAATACCAAAATGTCTGCTCTGAAAGTTGTCTTTCTGTTTAGAGATGCAGAGACATCCACCTCAGAACAATCAAAAATCGTTCTGAGTACCAGAAACTTAGCCTGGGCCCATAACCTCTGGAGGGATGGGGTTTTAGGAGATGTTCACGAAGGGAGGAGAGAGCATTTACTTTATAAATATCCTTCCTAGAGTTATTCTTCTCCCTTAGGTATAGCTAATAAAGAAGCTTTACAAGTCAGAGCTGAAGAAGCTTCTTGGATGAGAAGCGAAACGTCTTCCAAGAAAAAACAAGGAAGTCCAGTTGCCTCTGGAAAAAGCACCTTTGGGACTTGACTTCACTTCCCAGAATTCCCCAGGCAGCAGGGGTAGGTGCACCCTGGTGGCAAGCATTAGTTGGCTGGGGAATTCTGGGAGTCGTAGTCCACCCACCTTGAAGCTGCCAAGGTTGAAAAACGCTGGCCTAGAAGATGGATCTCCAAAGGATCTCCTCCCCACCCAATCCGAGACGTGATTCTCAGCCATGGAAGTCATAATAATATACCCACCAGCTTCTTCGTCCTCATCCTCATCCTCGTCTCCGTCATCCTCATCATCTTCGTCCTGAAGGAGGGACAAATTAGGATTACTTGTGGTTCACCTGGTGTATTTCTTGGATCACGGATTCTTTCATTGTAACAAATCTTGTTAAAAAGAACTTTTTAGCAAGATTTGTTGCGATGAAAGAACAAATCTTGGCAGCTGCCTCGGCCCGACGATCTTGGCATACAAAGCAACCCGTCACCATGGAGACAATTGTAGAAGACAGGATGTTACAACTCACCTCATCATCACCCCCGTTCTCCTCATCCTTGCCATCCAGGTCATCTTCCTCATCTAATTCTTCATCTTTCCTCCTCATTTTCTACAAGGAAAAGGCCACTCCCGGCATCAGAGACTGGTTCACAATTCCGGCCAGTCACTGAGTTACAAACAGCAGTTCAACGAAGTATTTAACCCTTTGGAAAAAGGTAAAATGTCTATTTTTCATGTGACCATTGCAGGATTCCCCACAGTCACATGGTCAACGTTCAGACAATTGGCCATTGAATCATGCTTATGACAGTGGCCGTGTCCTGGCATCACATGGACCCTTTTGTGAACTTCTGACATTTAACCATGTTGCTAACTGTCACAAAATGAGGCAAAACTCACTTAACCAATATTTCAGCAAGACATTTTGGGCTCAATTGTGGTCGTAAGTCAGAATAACAATAACAGAATAATAATAAGAGTTGGAAGGCACATCTCCACGAATTGAGAGCACAGGCAATTCCTAGAATCAAGTTCTTATGCTAGGGGAAGAGTCTGTGAATTAAACTCCCGATTAATATGGAGGTCAAAGGTCAGATGAAATCTCAGGCCTTCACCAGACAGGGCGCAACACTAAGTCATTCCCTTTACTCCAAAAACAGTTAGTGAGAGGGATTAAGAGCAATTAAGATGATTAAAGTCCCAGAGACAAAAACATATGAAGAACGGTTGCAGGAATTGGGTATGTCTAGTCCAGGGGTCTGCAACCTTAAACACTCAAAGAAACATTTGGACCTGTTTCCCACAGAAAAAAACCACCGGGAGCCACAAAACCTGGCTGGGCGTGGCCAACTTGATGTCACTCACTCCCACCCAGTCACATGACCCCCTAGCCATGCCTACCCAGCCACAAAACCCTTCTCTCTGTCTCTCTCCCGCCTCTGGTGTATCTCTCCCCTTCATCTGTCTCTCCCCACCCTCTGCATCTCTCTCTATATATCTCCTTCTCTCCCTCTCACTTGGAAAGCCGCGACTGGGCCAAGCCAGCAAGCTCTCCTTGGGACTCTTCATTACTCCTTTTCTTTCTTCTTTTGGAAATCTAGGCTGGCTGAGGAATGATTGCCAGCCGTGGTGGGGCCAGGAGAATGCGCACGCGCGGTGAGACCTTCTCAAGCAAGTGCCAAAGCACAGCAAAGGCATGCATGGGGTGGGCAGCTGCTCACTTGAGGGTATCTAGGCGTGTGCACACCCTCCCCCTACCACAACCGACCAGGGGGTTGCGAGAGAAGGAGGAGGGTCGCCCGAAGGGAAGCCTCCGCCGCAGCTGGTGATTGTTCCTCAGCCAGCCCAGAAGTAATAAAAGGAGGAGGGAAGAGCCCCAAGGAGAACTTGCTGGCTTTGCCCAGCCTCAGCTTTCCAAGAGAGAGAGAAGAGAGATACATAAACACATAGACGGGGGGAGACGGGCTGACAGGCGAGTCTTTGGCGAGGCGCATCGGCTTTCTCCAAGCCTGAACCCCGGGGTGCGTATGTGAGGTTCAGCGGGGCCACTTCCTTTTCCCGCTGCCCTGAACCTCTTATAAGCCCTGGCTGGGCGCTGCAGGCCCATCCCCCTTTCCGTAGTCCCATGCTCCTGGATCCTATTCCCACCCCACCAGCACTCGTGTTAGTGAGGCCAGTGTAGGTCACGGCCGCGCCAGTGTCTCGGGGCAGAGAGCAGGTTGTGCGTCTCCCCAAACGACTGAGGCATGCCCAGAACCAACCCGGGTTGGAAAAAGCTCCAGCAAGAGTAAGGCACTGAAGAATCGGCCCCGGCCGCTTCTCCATCCCCAGCCATCCCCCTTACCTTCTCAGGCCAGGCAAGGGAAGGAAAGACAAGGGGCGGGGCCAGCCAGTGATGGGACAGTGAGACGCAGCAGAGGATTCAAAGAGCCGCATGCCAGTTGCCGACACCCAGTTTAGTCTAATGAAAAGAAGGCCTAGGGATGACACGGTAGCAGTATTCTAGTATTTGAGTAGCTGCCACAAAGAAGAGAGTGGGTCAACATGTTCTCCAAAGCACCTGAAGGCAGAACAAGAAGCAAAGAGAGAAGCAACTTAGAACTAAGGAGAAACTTCCTGACAGTGAGGACAATTAACTAGTGGAACAGCTTGTCAGCAGAAGTTCAGAGTGCTCCATCACTGGAGGTTTTTGAGAAGAGACTGGAGAGTCACGTGTCTGAAATAGTATAAAAGCCTCCTGCCTGAGCAGGGGGCTGGACTAGAAGACCTCTAAGGTCCCTTCCAGTTCAGTTCTATTCTCCATTAGGTAAAGGATTCTAGAGCAGGGCTCTCCAAACTTGGCAACTTTTGAGATGTGGACTTCAACTCCCAGAATTCCTCAGCCAGCCATGATGAATGGGGAATTCCGGGAATTGAAGCCCACAAGTTGCGAAGATTGGAGAGCTCTGGTCTAGTCCTCAAGTTTGCAAAAAAGGGATAATTTCAATACAGGAAACCTTATTTAAAAAGCTCTGGATATGCCTGCCTGTGACGGAGAACGCAGAACCACGTGTGAATCCATCCAGGCCTTTTCCGTGAGTCTGCCCCCCTCCCCGCAAATAAACACGACAGCAGAGACGTCTAAATGTTTTGAAAAAAGTTGCTGGATCGACCTCCAAGCAGGCTTACTATGGCCTCGAAGGAATCCACAATTTTCTAACACGTTCCAACCCGCTTTCTGAGAGTTGGAGGAAAGTGAGAAAAGTCGAAACGGCAGCCAATCAAAGCCCCGCTCCCGGGCCGGACTACTCACCATCTCCGTTCTTGTCCTACTCATCGTCCAGCCCGTCGGCTTCTGGGTCCGAGTCGGGGGCTTCTTTGTCGTTGGCGTCGAACCCATCGAGATAGATCAGCTGAGGCAGGAGAGTGAAGATGCTCTTGCGGTAGTTGATCAGCGACGTCACCTCACACTTGTACAGCTTGAGGTCCTGCAGGTGGAGCAGCCTTTTCTGCAATGGGGAGGGGAGAAAGTGGCCTGATTCAGAGCTGTCGGGGGTGGTCTGGTGCCTTCGCACCCCCAAGGCCCACAGCAGTCACATCTCTCCCCTGGGCCATATGTGCCCTCAGAAAACTAACGGCTTTACTGCTAACAACAAATTGTAAGTCAAGGACTACCTGTAAAACAAATCCCATGGGCCTGATCTGGACCACGGGTGCTTTTATCTGGCCTGTGGGGCCACTGTAGAAACATCAAAAGAATGGCCCGCAGTGCCTCTGCCAGCGTAAATGGAGCTCGGCGAGTGATGTCAAGCTGGCCTGCCCACCCGGCCTCCCGAAGTCTAACACAACCCTGATGCAGCCCTCAATGAAAACGAGTTTGACACCCCTATTGTAGGAGGTTACCAGGTTCAGAAAAATACAGACTTTGGGGAGGGGGAGGGTCTCATTTGCTGAGGAGGGGGGAATGTCCATTACTGGCAAACAGAACAAAGCCTTTCTGGATGGTCTTCCGACACAGGTGGGTCCTTGACTTACAACAGTTCGTTCAGTGACCGTTCCAAGTTACAACGGCACTGAAAAAAAGAAACAGGATCGTTTTTCACTCTTATGACCATTGCAGCATCCTTTTCCGAACTTCTGATGAGCAAAGTCAATGGGAAAACCAGACTCACTTAACGACTGAGATAAGAAAGGTTCTAAAAGGGAGCAAAAACTCACTTAACAAATGTTTCGTTTATAGGCAGAAATTATGGGCTCGATTGCAGTCGTAAGATGAGAGCTACTGGTAAACTCGAAGCAGCGCTCCATTTGTTTGGAGCTCAAATCATTTTATGCATCTTTCCACAACTCCCCCTCCCCCAGGCGAAATCTCTCGCTCGCCATTCAGTGTGGCCAGACTGACAAACTCACCAGAGGTTCCAACGTGCTGATCTCTTTGATTTTATTCTTGCCAAGGTCCAACTGTGTCAAATTTGGAGTTTTTTTGGCGAGGACTTCCAGCCCACCCGAAATATGATTGTCAGTCAGCTCCAGCTGCCAAAGAAAAAGCAAAACACCAAACGGCGGCTCCAAATACATCATAACAAAAAGCAGAGATACCACCTCCTTCCATGTGGATTATGCAAGGCGGCCACCCACCCCCCAGAATGACCCTCCACACTGCATTTGGATCGGGGTGTCACAAAGACCCCTCGGAAGTGGAACTGGGAGGCCCTCCTCTTAGAAAAACAGAAAAAACAGGAAATGGGGGAAACTGGAGCATCATTTTCAACGCATGACCCTCGTTTTGTAAATTTATCATGCAACTCTGCTAATTTTTCACCGTCCTAGATTCCAGGCTCTGGGCTGTTAAGAATGACCCTTGTTTTTTAAAACAATGGCTTCAAGTTTCTGATATCTACCCTAAGAAAAACAAAGACATTTCCATGATGCAAAAATGCCACCAGCCAAACGGGGCAGGACCAAAAGGTGAGGCAGGTTTGAGGCTAACCTCAGCGTGAGAGGCACCACCTGCAAAAGGAAATTCTGCTTCCCACTCAGCCCACCCTAAAAAGCTGGGCAGGTATGGAAACTGAATAAATAAAATAAAAAATGAAATAAATAAAATATAAAAAATAAAATAAAAATATATAATAAAAGAAAATATAAAAACCAAAAATTTAAATAAACTAAATAACTAAATATATAAAAGATACAAATAAAAATATATAATGCACTAAATAAAAGATGTACAAAAAAATAAAAAATATATAAAGGAAAATAAAGATATAAAATGTAATAGTTACATAAAATACAAAAAATGCAAATATATAAGCTAAATAAAATACAAATGCATAAAAAAATAAAAACACCAAAATATAGAAAATATAGAAAAATAAATGTAATAAAATAATGAGGCCTGCAACCACTCAGCAAGAGCACGAAGAACGGCTCCTCCCAACATCAAATGCTAACCGCCCTGTACGGGCCCACAGGTGGGGTCTCCTCGGGGTGCCGTCTGCGACACAATGTTGCCTGGCGGCGACCCGGGACAGGGCCTACTCTGTAGCGGCTCCCACTTTGTGGAATCTTCTTCCGCTGGAGCTCCGTCCCCCGATCTGCGCACTTTCTACGATTTGAAGACCTGGCTCTTTTTACAATCTGGGCTGTGCTGATTCTCTAGGGTTGGGGTTATTTTAACTAAGGGTTTTTAAATTTTAATTCAGCTTAATATGTTTAATATTCTTTTAATTAATTAATTGTTGTATTTTAGTTGTAAGCTGCCCAGAGTCCTTTTGGAGAGGGGGCGGCATATAAGTCGAATTAATAAATAAAATAAATAAATAAGAGCAGTGTTTTCCCAATCTTGGCGGACTTTAAGAGGTATGGACTGCAACTTCTAGAATTCCCCAGCCAGCTGTGCTGGAAGTTGAAGTCCACACCTTTTAAAGTCCGCCTAGATTGGCTGATGTAGTGAACAGCCCACTGCAAAGTACAAAAGCTGCCCCCAAGCTCAGATCCGGCTCACCACAGACAAACACGATTTTTGCACAGCCACTCCTGCCTCCAGGTGTTCACCTTCCAGAGTTTGTTAAGCTTGGGAAGGTTCAAGATGGAGTGAAGGTGGACATTGTTCATGCTCAGGAATTCCAGGTTTTCGAAGTCTGAGGAGAGCCCGCTGATCTTGCCATCGTCCGAGCGGCAGTTGCCCAGCACCAGCTCCTTCACCTAGGAAAGGAAGACGCATCCACACTGCCGTTTAAAGTCTGGCTCCCAGAATTCCACCGGTCAAATAGCTAGGGGATTCTGGGGGATGTGGTCTCATGTAAGTAAAGTCACTGGAAGTAAGTCACTGGCTCCCTTAACAGGTCATCCTCGACCTTACAATAGTTCGTTTAGTGACCGTTCAAAAGCACTGAAGAGAGTATCATTTTTCACACTTATGACCGTTGTAGCACCCCTGTGGTCACATGATCAAAATTCAGGTGCTTGATGACTGGCATACGCTTATGACCGTTACAGTATCTCGAGGTCACGCGATACCCTTGCAGGCCAAAGAAGTTCAAGGCGTCTGACAACAAAAAGGAGGCGGGGGTGGGTGGAGATGATGGGATGCACGCAAGTGAGGTGAGTCAGTGTGATGACATTCTCCACCTCGAAAATAAGACCTGGCACCTTTTGGGGGCAAAAAATTATAAGACAGGGCCTTGTTTTCACGGTAGCTATACAGGCAGTCCTTGACAAACAATCATCCGTTTAGCGACCAAAGTTTACAGCGGCACTGAAAAAAAGGAATAGTTATGGCAGCACCCTCATGGCCACACAATCAAAATTCAGGCACTTGGCACAACCAGTGTGTATTTACAACAATTTCAGCACCCCAGGGTCACCCAACCACCATTTGCAACCTTCCCACAAGCAAAGTCCATGTGGGAAGCCAGGTTCACTTAACTACTTAATGGTAATGATTCCCTTAACCATGGCAAAGAAGGTCACAAAATCAGGGGCAACGCCTGAGGGTCCTAGCAGACCTCTCCAGCTCCACTTCCCCCTATTCTTTAAGATCCAGTCAGGACGAGGCAGCAGTGACAGTGGCCTCTGGCTTTAGCCCACTTGCAAATGTGTCACTATTTACCACAAATGTGACACTATTCACACAACCTTCCATCTTTTACAGTGTGGCCTCTGGCACCAATACGCACAGAATGACATGGTAGTCGGAAATACCTCTGCCTGCACTGGGCAAGAACTACCGTGTTTCCCCGAAAATAAGACCTACCCCGAAAATAAGACCTATCCCAAAAATAAGACCTACCCTGAAAATAAGACCTAGTGTGTTTTTGGGAGCCAAAAAAAATATAAGACAGTGTCTTATGTTAGGGAAACACTATGATTTGTTCGTGGTTTAACATGAATAAATGTACATTGTTCTACATGAATATGGTGTTTTTTTCATTAATATATATATATATATATTTTCATCGGTAGTATGTAGGTCTTGGTGTATTGTCTTGTCCGGAGATTACGAATTCATCTCATCCGTCATCCTCAGGCTGGTGTCTTCAGCTTCTTCCAGAAGAACTAAGCTGAAGACACCAGCCTGAATGAGATGGCGAAACGCTCTCAAGGTATTCTCAACTTACCGGAGACCAATACACCTTAAGATACATACATCCATCCATCCATCCATCCATCTATATAAGACCTACCCCGAAAATAAGACCTAGTGTGTTTTTGGGAGCCAAAAAAATATAAGACAGTGTCTTATTTTCGGGGAAACACGGTATATGAATGTATCGTTTTACTAAAAGTTTCTAACTAAAAAAATAATAAAATGGAGTGTCCCCTTTCCAGTTCCTGCATTTCTGACATGAAATGTGTTTTGTGCAGCAGGTGTCCCAAAAATCTGTCAGAGACACTGACACAATCTAATAGTTTTCTTGGAATAGATTTAACATTTATATCCACAGCAGACAAGTTACTCAGGAAGGTTGTGAGGTAAATCTCAACAGCATGTACAGCAAAACAGAAGCAAAAAGGCGGGAAAAAAGGGAAACTCCCCCTTTTCACCCACAGCAACCAATCACAGCACAGATTGCCTCATGCCTGAGCAGACAAGTTACTCAGGAAGGTAGTGAGAGAAACCTCAACAGCATGTAGAGCAAAACAGAAGCAAAAAGGCGGGAAAAAAGGGAAACTCCCCCTTTTCACCCACAGCAACCAATCACAGCACAGATTGCCTCATGCCTGAGCAGACAAGTTACTCCGGAAGGTCGTGAGAGAAACCTCAACAGCATGTAGAGCAAAACAGAAGCAAAAAGGCGGGGAAAAAAGGGAAACGCCCCCTTTTCACCCACAGCAACCAATCACGGCGCAAATCGCCTCACGTAGGAGGCAACACTCGCTAATCAACTACATCCTCTGCAAAAGCCGCGCGAGGGGCGATCCCTTGCAAAACCCCAGATCCCTTTTTTTAGGGGGCATTTGCTTCATCCAAAACGTCCCGACACCTGCAAAGACTCGGAGCCCATCATGCATGTCCTCCCCCAGGCTGCGGCACTAAGTTTGCTCCTCAATTCGGACTCCTTCTGCGGGAGGGGGGCGGTTGTGTGTGTCCCTCTCCAATGCCATGCTTCAGCCACCCCCCCACAAAGCCGGATGCCCCCTTCCCAGCAGCATCTCGTCTTCCCCCCCCGCTCCTACCCAGCCCCTCCCTCCATTTTGGTCCCCCCAAAAAACACCCATGTGCACGGGACACGCAGCCCGCCGGGTCCTTTTTCCAACACCCCCACCGCGAGATCTCTCCAAACTTCCCCCCTCCCTCCAGAAAACCGTCACGGCCTTTTTTCCTTAAGGCTTTTTTTTTCGGGGCGCGGGGGAGGGTCGTCCCTTTCTTCCCTCTCGCCGGCGGGGAGGGGGCGAGAGCTGGGAGGGGAGGGACTCCTGTCCTGAGAAACGGGATGGAGCGGGGTGGGAAGCTGACCCTCCCTCCCCTCCCTGGTCCGGGAGACACCCCCCCCAGGCCCAATGGGGAGCCCGATCCGCACCTGCGCGGGGATGGTGGTGGAAGGAAACGGTCGGGGGAGGGGGGCGCATTTCACCGGGGGGCTTCCAGGGTCTTTTGGGGGATGAGGGGTCCGGGGTGAGACCCTCCTGGTGGGGGGGAAGAGGGCAGCCTCCCCATCTCCCCTTCCAAGAGAGCTCCCACGCGAGCCTCCAACGTGTCCGTGTGCAAGCGTGGGGAGGGGGGGAGAGAAGGCGAGCCCCCCAATCCCCCGCCGCCGGGGGTGGGGGGGGTCTCACCTCGGCGGGCTTCTTGTTGCGCAGCTCCAGGGTCAGCCGCTTCTTCATCTCCATTCCGCAGTGCCGCTCCCCCGCCGCCCCCGCCCCGCAGCCAGCCAAACGCATAACAACCCTCCGCTAACCTGCTCGGGAGCGAAGTGGAGCCCGGCACCGCCGACGCCTCCCCTTATATAGTGCCGGAAACAAAGGGCGGGGCGGGGGTGGCGGAGGAGCCGGAAGAGGAGGATAAAACGGGGTCTTCCAACTTGACAGCTTTCGGACTTGGGGACTTCAACTCCCAGAATTCCTCCTCCAGTCATGTTAGCTCAGGAATTCTGGGAGTTGAAGGCCACAAGTCTTAAAGTTGCCAAGTCTGAAGACCCTTGACGTAGAACATAGGACAGGGGGTACCCAAACTTGGCAACTTTAAGACTTGTGGACTTCAACTCCCAGAATTCCTCCGCCAGCTATCCTCAGCCAATCAGCTATGCTGGCTGGAGAATTCTGGGAGTTTGAAGTCCATGAGTCTTAAAGTTGCCAAGTTTGGAGACCTCTGACATAGAACAACAGAGTTGGAAGGGACCTTGGAGGTCATCTAGTCCAACCCCCTGCTCGAGCATATTAGCCTGTAGGATCAAACTCACAGCCTCCTGATTGTGAGGCGAGAGCTGCACCTCTGGGTATAAGAAGAACGGTTATGAAGAACATAGGAAGAACAGTTACAAAGATTTAGGTTTGGCTAGTCTAGAGAAAAGAGGGAGGGGACACATGATAACAGCATTCCAGCCCAAAGAAGAGGGGGAGTCCAAAGCCCCTGAAGGCAAGACAAGAAAAACAACGGATGGAAACGAATCCAGGAGAGAAGCAACCTGGAATTAAGGAGAAACTTCCTTAACAGTGAGGATAATTCACCCGTGGAACTGCTTGCCACCAGAAGTTGTGGGTGCTCCATCGCTGGAGGCTTTTAAGAAAAGACTGGACAGCTATTGGTCTGTAATGGGATCAGGTTTCTTCTCTGAGTAGGGGGCTGCACTAGAAGACCTCCAAGGTCCCTTCCAGATTCTATTCTAAAGGAGAGTCACTTGTCCGAAATGGGGTAGTGTCTCTCGCTTGGGCAGAGGAGGGTTGGACTAGATGACCTATAAGATCCCTTCCAACTCTGATTGTCTGATCTGACCATTCCGGTCTGGCAGACCTTGTGGGCGATGCCTGTTTCCCTGCCTCCTCTGAGCTTCTGGGCTCCCTGCAGGCACCAATTCCACCAGTAGAGACACCCAGAGGCCAGAGGGAGGCAGCCGAGTTTCATCCTCACCTTCCTGGAGCTGGGTTTCCCCATCTGATTGTGCAGAAGATCTGGTGGCAAGTCCCAAAGGTGCTTTTTCTGGTTTTTCTTCTGAAGATGTTTCGCTTCTCGTCCAAGAAGCTTCTTCAGTTCTGCCATTCAACTTCACTTCAGAAGCGAAGAAACTTCTCGGAGGAGAAGCGAAAGAAAAACCAGAAAGTCCAAAGCTGCTGCTTTTTTTTCCCCCAGGAGGCAAACTGGACTTTCTTGTTTTTCCTTTTGAGGAGGTTTCGCTTCTCACCCAAGAAGCTTCTTCAGCTCTGACTGGATGGTGGGGAAGGGAAGGATTGATACCCCTTGCAGACAAAGCTGGAAACGGAATGGATTCCCAGAGGGGGAAAAATACAGGGCACAGGAGCCAGGAGCACTATCCAGGTGAGCCGGAACAAACAAAGATTCACTTCCAAGGGCTTGAACCCCTCTATAAAGCAGGGCTGTCAAACTCGAGGCTCGCGGGCCTGCAGTGTGCTTAAATCTAGCCCATGGGGCCAGCCTGGAAATAGCAAAGGGCTGCCAGCCCATGGTGCC
>CM019148.1:374983016-375001725 GCA_009733165.1 Naja naja
ATTTATATATCACAAGCAACAGCTGGGAAGTGTAGAGTCAGGGGGAAAAGATTAATAACTAGGGATTAAAGTTAATTGCCTTTACACATAAGTTTGCCAAGTTATTGCTCTGGATCTGCATTTTCCAAGCATTCCCTTGCATGCAGGGAAGCGTGGAGGTCCCTTTTGTGACCATTTCTGGAGGAGGAGGAGGAGGAGGAGGAGGAGGAGGAGGAGGAGGAGGAGGAGGAGGAGGAGGAGGAGGAGGAGATGAGGGAGATGGGGAAAAAGGAAAAGGAGATAGAGAAGATCAAGAAGGGGAAGAAGGAAAAAGAGATGAAGAAGATGACGTGGGTGGAGGAGAAGCAGGAGATGGAAAAACTCAAGAAGCAGGAGAAGATGGAGAAGATGAACAAAATGGAGAAGGAGAAGGAACAGAAGATGGGGAAGAAGGAAAAAGAGATGGAGATGCAAAAGGAAAAGATGGAGGCGGGAAGGCATGGTGCAGATGGGGTAGAGGGAGGGAAAGGAGGAACAAAATAGATCAGAGAGGAGGGAAGAGTTGAAGAAGGGAGGGAAGAAGGAAGAAACATCTTGTTTAGAGAGGACACCAGGGATTAAAAGGCAGCAAGCCAGCATCTCTTCCCAAACGATCTTCAAAGGACCCTCACCTGTGTTTCTGCTCCTCACCTGTGAGGCAGGGGTGGGATTCTACCTGGTCGGACCAGTTCTATAGAATCGCTTGTTACGATTCTGCCTAGTTCGGAGAACCAGCAAATCACACCACTAGCTGGCCCCTCCCCTCCCCGCCCCGCCCACTCACTCCTTACCTGGCAGGTGCGCCATCAAACTTGCCTGCTATTTGTCTTTTTTCTTTGGTTCCCCCCACCATCAGCTGTTCTGCTCTGCCAGGAGATTTAAATTGGCTAGAAAGCAGGAAATGGTTAGATTTCTTGCTTTCTAGCTAATCTAAAAGCAGAGCGGAACCTTCCTTAGGACTGAAGCTTCTATTTTTCAGTGCAGACTCAGGCAGCAGATGGCAGAAAAATAGATATCTGAGTGAATCTGTGATTCTGTGAGCAACTCAATCTGCCTGCCTGCTTTGCCTACTTTTGGGTAAAAGTTGCTCTTTTTTTAATAAAAAAATCCAATATTTACATCAATATTTATAGTATTTACATACAAGCCACACCCAGCCAGTCACATGACCACCAAGCCACACCCACAAATCAGACCCTACCCACAGAACCGGTTGTTAAGAAATTTGAATCCCACCCCTGCTGGGAGCCATCTTCAGCAAGGCCTGCTCTTTTCTGAAATGGTTAACCCCTCAGGGTCAATGTAGCCCTTGAGTCTCTGGCACCATGGGCATCCCCTATAAGCCAGTTCATCAGAATTGAGCTGAAAGGGACCTTGGAGGTCTTCTAGTCCAGCCCACCCTCCCCAGCCCCGGCTCAAGCAGGAGACCCTGTACCATCGGAGGGGCAAGAAAAGATGCCTTGGGAGGAGGGCTTGGAAAGATGAGGAAGAGCAGGGGTGGGGTCTGCAGGGTGGGGTCGAAAAAGTCAAGATGGCAGCCGCATGGAATTTGACGCAACCTTCATCTGGGTTTTTTTGACGTTCAACCCATCAGCGTGGAGGTTCGGTCACAGCCCGGTGGCTGCCATCTTGACCTGGACGTTGTTTGAGCTGAATGCGCCTTGGGTGGAAATGAGGAGGAGGAAATCTATGAGCTCTGGAAGAGGTTGCATCCATGGGGCGAGGCCTTGGCCCTGAAGGCCTCTTCAGAGCAACAGAGAACAGAATAACAGAGTTGGAAGGGACCTTTGAGGCCTTCTAGTCCAACCCCCTGCTCAGAGAAGATACCATTCCAGACAAATGACTGTCCAGTCACTTCTTGAACACCTCCAGTGATGGAGCACCTACAACTTCTGGTGGCAAGTTGTTCCACTGGTTAATGGTTCGAACTGTCAGGAAGTTTCTCCTTAATTCCAGGTTAAATCTCTCCTGGATTAATTTCCATCCATTGTTTCTTCTCTTGCCTTCTTGGTGCTTTGGAGAATAAATTGACCCCTTCCTCTTTGGGGCAGCCCCTCAGATATTGGAAGAATGCTATCGTGTCCCCCCCACCCGCCACCCAGTCCTTCTTTTCTCTAGATTGGCCAAACTCAACGCCTGCAATTGTTCCTCATATGTTCCTCATAGTCTCCAGGCCTTTGATCGTCTTAAGTTGCCCTTCTCTGCACTTTTGCCAAAGTCTCAACGTCTTTGTTTTTGTAACATGGTGTCCAAAACTGGATGCAGTAATTCCAGGTATGGCCTTACTAAGGCCTTACAAAGCGGCAGTAACACTCCACGTGGTCTTGCTTCTATCCCTCTGTTTATACAGCCCAGGATCCCACTGGCTTTTTTGGCTGCTGCTGCCACACATGGCTGGCTGCAGGGCTGTCTTAAAACAGGAGCCTGAGGGGCCCTTGCCCAGCATAGGGGCCCCATACTAATCTGTGTACGTTAACCCTTCAGTGCACCTTGTATCATATAAATTTGAGACTTTCAAGAAGAGACTGGACTGCCATTTGTCAGAAATGATGTAGGGTCTCCTGTTTAGGCGGGGGGTTGGACTAGATGACCTTCAAGGTCCCTCCCAACTCGGCTAATCTGTTAAATGGTGTAGGATCTCCTGCTTGGGTGGTGGAGGGGTTTATTTATTTATTATTTATTTATTTTATTGGACTTATAGGCCGCCTTCTCTCCCGAGGGACTCAGGGTTGGACTAGATGACCTTCAAGGTCCCTCCCAACTCGGCTAATCTGTTAAATAGTGTAGGTTCTCCTGCTTGGGGGGTTGGACTAGATGACCTACAAGGTTCCTTCCAACTCTGATTATCTGTATCTGTAAATACAGCAACCTATTTGTTACATTTTACTGCACTTTTTAAAATTAATACTAACGTGCAAATATACGTTTGGTTTGATCGACCATTGACATTTTTATTCCTGTGAGTAGTTGTCATAGGGGGCCCGGTACACTGGTTTTCCCGGGGCCCATAATGCTGCTAAGACGGCCCTTTGGCTGGCTCATGTTTAAGGGATCATCCGCTAGGACGCCAAGGTCCATCTCACCGTTCCTGTTTTTGAGCCAGAGGTCTCCAAACTTGGCAACTTTAAGACTTGTGGACTTCAACTCCCAGAATCCCCCATCCAGCATGGGGAATTAAACCAAATTCAAGACAAGGGAGACAGGGAGGACTTCAATTCTCAGAATTCTCCAGCCAGCATGCTGGCTGGAGAATTCTGGGAGTTGAAGTCCACAAGTCTTTTATTTTTTTTGAAATATTTTATTGAACAAAACAATTAAAAACATTGAACATGGTGAAGCCAGTTTGACATAACTTTTGGTCAATATCACACACACACACACACACACACACACACACACATTTCCCTATATACAATTATTCAAATATATACATATATACATTTTTTTGTTCATATGTTACATTTCCAACGTCATGCGTCCTCTTTTCACCTCATCCAATCATTTACCCTTTCAGCAACTCCTTTCCAACTTAAGACCGTCCTTTCTGCTCCCACCAGTGACAGAGAATCTATCCCAAATTGCTTAATAAGCCGATTCATCTTTGTTTTTCATTTCTAAAGTCAGCTTATCCATTTCGGCGCATGTCAAGATTTTGTTTCTTACTTCTTTCTTCACTTGATATGCCCGTCTCCTTCCAGTTCTGGGCAAATGCTCTCCTTGCTGCAGTAATAATGTGTATAATCAATTAAAGCTCATCCTTCTTGTATTTTTTTTTTGGGGGGACATAATTCCTAATAGATCGATCATCTAACATTTGGGTAGATGATTTAATGTAAAACCCAACATTTCCTCCACAAGTCTTAAAGTTGCCAAGGTTGGGCACCCCTGGCTCTAATCTGTACCTGTCCTTTTGGCTTTTTCCTGCCCAGGTGTAAAACCTAGCTCTCTCTCCATGGTAGTGTTGGGGCTGCAGAGATTCCTGACAGCCGCACATTGACTGGTGGTGGTGGTGGTGGGGTTTCCAGCAGCCATGGGGGAGGGCACCAGACTCTGGCAGGCAAGGGGGTGGTGGTTAGGCCATCCTCTGGAGCCAGGATGGCTGAGCAGCCTCTTCCCACCGATGACAGGAGCCTCTGATCCGCCTCATTTCCCTTTCTGACTGCCAGCGATTCTCCTTGCGCCATGTGGGCTGGTGTCTTGCCCTGGCAGATTGCTGCCTGCGCAACAGATCGGTGGGAACCGCCTGCCAGACAGCCGGCACTTCCCACCCGCGGCTAATCCGGATGTGCCGGAGATCTTGCTTTGCATCTCTTGCTCTGCTCACCCTCCCTTTCCCTCCCCCCACCACTTCAATTTTGCCTGCCAGTTTGTCTCCCGAAGGGGCTGCCCACCGCCTCTTACAGATACAGGCGAACAGAGTCAACAGAGTTGGAAGGGCCCTTGGAGGTCATCTAGCCCAGCCCCCCCCACCAAGCAGACCCTACACCATTTTTGACTGGTGGCAGCAGTCCCCTCTCTTCTTGAAAGCTTCCAGGGATATCACTTGATAACAAATTTTGATCAATTTTTTAAAAAGTTTTTTCCCTAACGCCATCACTCTGCTAAACAAATAATTCCCTCAACACGGTCCAACTATTTACAAAGTCTGCCCTACTATTATTGTTAACCTTCTCATCACTCCTTATCGCCCATCTCCTCCCACTTGTGACTGTGTGACTGTGACTTTGTCGCTTGTATCCTTGGGATTTATATTGACTGTTTCCTGGTATGATTTGATTGCTGATTGTATCGTATGACTATTATTAAGGGTTGTACCTGATGATTCTTGACTCATGACGAATGTATCTTTTCCTTCATGTACACTGAGAGCATTTGCACCAAGACAAATTCCTTGTGTGTCCAATCACACTTGGCCAATAAAGAATTCTATTCGTTCTATCTATCTATCTATCTATCTATCTATCTATCTATCTATCTATCTATCTATCATCTGATTTGATTGCTTATTGTACCCTATGACTATCATTAAGTGTTGTACCTGATAATTCTTGACTCTTGACGAATGTACCTTTTCTTTTATGTACATTTTTGCACCAGGACAAATTCCTTATGTGTCCAATCACACTTGGCCAATAAAGAATTCTATTCTATTCTATTCTATTCTATTCTATTCTATTCTATTCTATTCTATTTTCTATTGTACCTTGATGAATGTATCTTTTTTTTATGTACACTGAGAGCATTGGCACCAAAGACAAATTCCTTGTGTGTGTCCCCATCACCTTTGGCCAATAAAGAATTCTATTCTATTCTAAATAAGAAAATAATTAAAGTAACTGTTCCGACAAGCAGGAATGTCCATTATATCAACTCCTAGCTGATAATGTAGCATCACAGCTGAGGAAAAGTCTTTGAATCATGGGAAAAGTACTGATGGGTTGAAGGCAGAATTTCCCAATCTCAGCAGTATTAAAACATGTGGACTTCAACCTCCCACCATTCCCCCAGCCAGCATGCTGGATCTTCTCCCCCTGCCCCCAACTGAAAGAAGCTCTAGGAAACCCCACATCCAGAGGTGGGGCAGTTGTGCAGCTGGCCAGCCCCAATTCCCACTCCTGGCCTCCAGGGATGGAGGAAGAAAGCAGTAAAAGGCTGTGGGTTCAAAGGCAGATTATTCTCCTGGGCTGGGTTTGCCTCCTCTGACGTTTGTTCCATTTGTTCCGTGCTGAGCCCAAGCCCACCCACCCCCCTCATTTCCAATCAAAGCAAAGGAAGAGGGAGGGGTTCAGACTCAGGATTGATAGGGGAAGGTGAAAAGACCTGTTGTCGAGCCTCCTCTTTGGAAGGGGAGGGTCCCCTTCTTGGGAGGGAGAGGATTGGCAGCCATCAATCCTGGGGGGATTGGGAAGGCAGAGGGTCTCAACCAACTCTTGACCTGCTTGCCAGTCAGTGTCAGGGAAGGGATGAAAACTTACACTGAGTCAGACTTTGGTGCCTTTTTGAATCAATTCAACTCAACTCAACAAGACAACTCAATACAACTCAACACAACTCAACACAACTCAACTCAACTCTACTCAATATAACTCAACACAACTCAACTCAATACAACTCAATACAATTAAACTCTACTCAATACAACTCAACACAATACAACTCAACACAACACAACTCAACACAACTGAACTCAACCAGACAACTCAACACAACTCAACTACAACTGAGCCCCCCCAACATTTCCATCGCTAAGCGAGACAGGTGTTCATTGAGTTTTGCCCTGTTTTAATTTTACAACCTTTCTTGCCACAATCGTTGAAGGCATCACTGAAGTTGTTAAGTTACTGATGTGGTTGCTAAGTGAATCTGGTTAACTTTGCTTGTCGGAAGGTCGCCAAAGTTCATCATGTGACACCCCCCCTTGGGACTCCGCGACCGTCATAGGTATGAACCAGTTACGAAGAATCTGAATCTTGACCATGGGGATGGTATGATGGTCATAAGTGTGAAAAACGGTTCTAGTTCCTTCTGTTCAGCAGCATTATACCTTCAAATGGTCACTAAATGAATAACTGTAAGTCAAGGACTCTCTGTACTCTCTGTTGATCGATTGATGAAACCAAATTGTGCAAAAGGCTGTGTTCAAGATGGAAACCTTTTCTGAAGGCCGCTGCCCACTGCAGAGAATTTCAGGAATAACCTTAATCAGATAAGGTAACCTTTATTGTCATTCCCTCCCCACCCCCCACCCCCGTGGGCACACTGGCACACATTGAAATTCAAATTCTGCTGCCTGCTCTCAAAAATACATAACATCCATAGAGACATGCAATAATAAAAAATAACAGGCATTTGGCCAACAACACGCTTGACATAACAATAGTTGAGAAGAAGAATAGGGTTTGGTTCATTGACATTGCAATACCTGGTGATGCACGAATTGTAGACACGCAGCAAGAAAAAAACCACAAAGTATCAGGACTTACAAATTGAAGTTGAGGTGACTTTGGAAAAAGAAATCGTGTGTTATCCCAATTGTGATTGGAACCCTTGGAGTAACACCTCAAGGGCTGCCTCGCTATTTGGAAATCCTGAATTTATCAGACTTGAATACCCTGATTCTACAAAAAAAACCACCCTACTTGGAACAGTTTATATCCTCTGATGCTACCTGACCAGTTCCTAGGTCCTTGGTTAGGACTCGAGCTGTTGAGCTACCAACCAGCCCCAAAGGCTGTGAATCTCACTAAAGATTAATCAATAATAATAATAATAATAATAATAATAATAATAATAATAATAGTACTGTATTGTCATTGTACATGTATACACAGTATACACATACAATGAAATTCACATAACACCCAGAGACCAGACCCAACACGCACACACACATGACAATCCCCAAACACACACCCCACCCACCAAAATTCCCCTCCCCCTAAAAGCTGGCTGGGGAATTCTGGGAGTTGAAGTCCTCCAGGCTTAAAGTTGCCAAGGTTGGAGATCCCTGCCCTAAAACACACAAGCGTCCACACATACTTGGACTGCCATTTGTTACAAATGGTGTAGGGTCTCCTGAAGCAATGAAGAGAGGTAGTCAAAGTTGGAAGAGAATTGCTTGCTTTATTCAGTCAGCCTTCTCTCTATATATCTACATCTTAAACAATCCCTTTGCCATCACTGGATAAATTGTAACCGTATTACAAGTTGTTCCTTACTATCTGCTTCACAGCTTTTATCTATTCATTATTTAAGGACTATCCTATGTTCCAGCTTCTCTGTGTGTTTAGCTGTTATCCTGTCTTCCTAAAGCAACCTGCTTCATGTTCTGGTGGCATTGTGTCTGAAGGAATACTCCTTATCTGAGGTTTGCATTCCGAGATAAAAGCATTCCTGCAGTATTACGCCTACATGTCCTCCCTTTTTATATTATTGTTAGGGAAGAGAGACTTATGAATATATTGCAATTGGAGAGGATGAAGAGAAAGTGGAATGGGACGAAACAAGGTTATTAATGAAGGAATACATTGGATAAAACAGCAACAGGCAATTAAACCCACCAGAACAATAATTGCATAGAAAAACAATTGTTTTAACCAAGTCCAATCTGGTGACCAATTAGTAAGCCAGTCAAACGAGGAAAGGGCTGCATGAACATTGTTCTGAAAAGAGGATTGTAATTTTTCGAGTTCATCTTCAATTGTTTGATTTAGAGAATGAAAATGGACTGCACAGCCACGTTGCCCTACCAGTTTATAAAAACCCCTCTGACGGGCTGACAAATAATCTATAGCAAATCACTGCTGAAGCATGTCCTGATTCAAATCCTCTATTTCATGCTGCAGGTCATGAACAATAGCAGCAGTAGCATTAATAGGCCTTTCTAAATGGCATGTTAATCCTAAAATAGAACGACGATTTTCTTGAGCAATAATGCCAGGATATCCACCTAAGGTTATAAGACCTGTCACCACACCTGCTAATGCTCGGCCAAAGGTAGAGCCCAAAGATAGCTGTACATCTATAATTACTTCATCACTACAGGAAGGTCCCATAGGAGAACGCCGAGTGCAAGGGGGGGGGATTTCCTACTTGAACAGGCAAAGAGAGGTACCCCAAAGCTGCACATTGATAATTTTGAGGGTGTACATTGGTAGCATATTTATCAAAGAAAAACCACATATTGGGATCTTTTAGTTGCCAGCTGGCACATATTGATCCGGTATTGGATTGATCAGTTATATTAAAAATAGGAAAGTCATCGGGATACATTTCAGGAACTAAATTTGGCCCATATAAGGAAGAATTAAAAGTGCCTCATAACCAGCAATATTTAGAACAATAAGTATAATTCCCTAACTTGTTTAAAATCCTTTTTGCGTTATTGTTATCATTCCAGCTATTTAACCAAGTATGCTGAGCATGGCAACAAAAGCAGATCCCTTTAGTAAAGTGAGTAATCTTTAGGTAGTGCCAGCGGGTATTGTTTAACTGAGTTGGAGGCTTGGAAAATATCCATGATTTCTGAATATTTTGCAACTGAGAGACAACAAAGGAAGTGGAAGCAATGAGATTGGGCACAAAAGACACCTGCCCCAAAGCCATTGGAGGCTCGTAATATAGAGTCACATCAGTTCCATTGTGGAAAAGGAATTTTCCATGAGGTGGCTGTGCTCTTTCTCCTGGCCCCCTCCTCAGCTTAACAGAAGAATTTGAATGGACCAATCACAGCACAGCTGTGTTTTGAAATCTTCCCGGGTTTTTACCAAGCTCCACCTCTCTTGACTCTGGACTATATAAGGAACTAGCATCGTGACTTCTAGCCAGTTCCAACCTAGTTCCAGCCTGTCCCAGTTCCAGCCTCTTCCAGCTGCCTGGGATCATGCAACTGGAAGGATCCTGCCTCAAGCCACGAGGAGGATCTTTGGAACTCCAGTCACATAGGTGACTGCCACAAGGAGAAAAGAAAAGACTCCAAGAAGGAACAAATAGACATTGATATACCTTTTGACTATTTTATTGTTTTTGTACTTGTTTACAACAATAAATGACTTTGGATTGGATCCACTGGGCTCAGACTTTTTCTGGTAGCTTCACAGTAGAGAAAGGTAACTGTTAAGTTTGCATGAAGAGTCAGACGCGAGGAGTTCCAGCAAAAGACTTTATTAGTGACTACAGCTCGAATGGACCCGTCCTGGCTTGGCTACGGCTGCTTCTTATAGCCTGCAGCCGTAGCTGCCAGCCAATGGGAGTGCAGGGATTCTTCCCGCACTATTTAAACCAATACCATTTGACATTTTACAAGAACAGTTCAAATAAACCAATAACATTCAAACCTACATACATAACAGTAACGAACCACCCACCTTTAACTTTATAAAAACCCCAACATCCATGAACCATAAACATGTATTGAGCATGACGAACCCACAGATTGGGGCTGACATGCATCGTATGATCGGCATCAGAGGCTCCTATAACTCCAACATTCATGACAAAGAAAATACAAAACAAGATAGCAACAGAATTAGCTGTAATGATAGAAAAGGCAGCTGCAACCAAATTCTCTGGAGTCTGTTGAAGAGAAGCTTGGTTCAACTGCTGCTGTGCTTGATAGGTGGTAGCTTTAACTTGTCCCCAGGTCATGGGTGGTGGGCGTTCAGATTTAGGCTTTGGGAGGCGCACCTCCGTTGTCAGGTGCAGATTGAAATTGGGGATCGGATTGTGCAGACCCTGGTGCCACACCATGATAAGGTCGAATGCAAGCCTCTGCATGAAAATGTAGATTAACTGGCGGTTCTGTAAAGGAATCTGAGACAATTAAATAGTTCCAAGTAAACAACGTAACAGAAACCAAGTTTTTGTTTGGATTTTCCTTGGTGGCTCAGGCTGTTAATGCCTGCTCTTAAGATCCAGCTGTCTACAATTACTGTAGGCTCGAATCCCACCAGGCTCAAGGTTGACTCAGCCTTCCATCCTCTCGGGGTAGGTAAATTGAGGACCCAAGATTGTTGGGGGCAATTAGCTGACCTTGTAAAAATGCCGCTTAGTAATAAGCAGGCATATACAATGGAATGAAGGCTATTGCTGAGCACACTGGGTTGTATCCCAAAATTGTAAGCCCTGAGTCTTCGGAGAAGGGCAGCATATAAATGTAATTAAAAAAAAAATGATGTAAGAATCTCCATTTCCCACTTTTCTTTTCAATTACAAAGACAGCAGTATTCCAGGGGCTAGTAGAGGGTTCAATATGACCAGCGCAAAGCTGTTCTTGCACAAGTTGATGCAGAGCAGCTAATTTTTCAGTAGAAGGAGCCCATTGCTCTACCCACAAGGGAGTGGTACAGAGCCATTTAATCGGGAGAGCCACCCTCTAAAAACAAATGGGCATTCAAGAGGGTGAGAATATCACAACCCCAAATATTAGTATGAATATCCAAAATATAAGGTTTCAGAGAGAAAGACTTACCCTCGGCAGTTGATATATCAATATCCAAACAACTCTGCCAAGCAGCCGTGGAGCCACCTATACCCCACAGGGATGAAACAGCCTGCTTAGGCCATTGAACTGGCCAGTGCAAAGAGGAGATGACAGTAACATCGGCTCCGGTGTCTAATAATCCTTGAAAAGGCTGCTTATTAAGATACAAAGTTAAAGAAGGATGGGTCGAGGTCAATTGTTTTAACAACCCGACAGAAGGGGAAGTGGAACCAAAACCAGCATTACCACGCTCCCCTATACCTGGCGATGGAATGTCACAAAGAAGGAGAAGTAATTGAGCAATAGAGGAATATTGAGGAAGCAGTTGAGGCAAAGTAACCCATACCTGTATCATTAAGGTACCAGTATAATCAGAATCTATAACACCGCAAAACGCCCCTGCTTATGAGCAGAAGACCTGGGCAAAATAAAACCCAAAAGACCCGAAGGAAGAGGACCCTTGTATTGAGAAGGTACAATTTTTACCTCCAGGGGAAACTTAAATTCCACTGAGGCTTGAGTAATTAGATCAATCCCAGCACCACTGGCTGTGGCTGGGGATGCGCGGGAGAGGTCGGTAGTAGGGGAGTCATGGATACGGGGTAGGCACGCTTTTGATTCTGGGTGGGTGCCACACCCATTGACAAGTTTCCTGAACGAAATCTACACTGGTTAGCCCAATGAAAACCCTTTTTGCAAATAGGGCATTTTTTAGAAGGGCGATGTTGTGAAGTAGGCGGAGTGGAACGACAGTCCTTTTGAAAATGCCCTGGTTTGCCACACTTAAAACGATTACCAGAAGGGCATTGGCCCTTCTGAATGGCTGCTGCCAACAAATGCATCTGGTATGTCTGAGAACCAATGTCTTGGCATATCCGAAGCCTATCAGCTAAAGTATAACGCTCCGTTGCCTTTAAAGGTTGCAAAGCTTTTTTGGCAATCAGCATTGGCATTTTCAATAGCCAGCGGACGAAGGAGTTCACCAGCGGCTTCCTGATGATCAAATTGCTGCCTAATTGCTTGTGACAATCGTTCCACAAAATCGGCATAAGGTTCATCAGCACCCTGCCGAATGTTGGAAAAATTCACCCTAGGTTCCCCAGCTCGAGGAACCTTGAGAAATGCCCGATAAGCACATTCTGAACCACGGCTAAAGTTGCTGGGGGAAGCATCGTCTGAGCTGGAATAGTTGCAAATTGGCCAGAGCCAAACAATTGCTCCACCGTATATGCCACCCCACCTCCTAAAGCTGCTGCCTGAGCATGTCTCAGGTACTCATTTTCCCTTACCACATATTGTACTGAAGTTAAGATCATGCGGAAGACTTGTTTCCAATCCTCCGGAGTCATAGTATATCCATTCTTGATGCCTTCAAGCAGCCCCCATAGTGAAATTACTACTAATGCCATAATCTGTAATAGCCTTTTTTAATTCTCGTAAAATCTGGTATGGCAAACCTTCCCATTCAGCTATTTGCTGACCTAGCTGTTATCCCTGTCCCTGATGATATTGCACAGGACGTACAGATAATAACTCTGCTAATTCTGAACCTGTCACCGAAGCATCCCTTTTACATGTCTCCACCATTTTTTTTGGAAGGAAGATTGAACAGGGGGATCGTCAGAAGGTGGACCCGTATCCACAGGAGCAGAGGAAGCAATAGTCATAGATTCAGAAGAAGACAGAGGATAGACTATAGGAGCAGTATAGCGGGGAGCGGGAGGAGTGAGTAATGGAATTGCAGCAGCGCCAAATTTCTCTATCGCCTGCTTACACAAGTGCCATACCTGCAAAACTTCCACGCTGGCTCGTGGCTCAGTAGGCAGAATCCTGCCAATTTTTTCCCAGTCTGCCAATTTTAAAGAGCCCTTCTCTGGATACCACAAACATTGTGCAGCCATCTCCTGGACCAGCCGGATGAGACTGTGCTGAGAAACTTCATTATGAGTCTTTTTCAAAAGGTATCCCAATTCATCCACATGCTTTCTTTGCTCCTCAGAAAGCGAAGACCCCATACAAGACCCCATACTCACAGAAACCTTCAGAAGGTTGAGAGTGCACTGAATCCTTGCCGGATGAAGTAAGAGGGTCCCTGTCCTCGGGCGCCACTTGAAGCAATGAAGAGACGTAGTCAAAATTGGAATAGAATCGCTTGCTTTATTCAGTCAGCCTTCTCTATATACCGTGTTTCCCCGAAAATAAGACCTACCCCGAAAGTAAGACCTAGCATTATTTTCTAAACCTGCCCTAATATAAGACCTACCCCGAAAATAAGACCTAGTGTAAATCTCCAGTTCCAGGAAGACTTTTCAGGGAGCAACTGCATCCAAACACCCCCACACACACTCACACACACTATTTGGCACCATAAATATATAAGACCTACCCCGAAAATAAGACCTAGTGTAAATCTCCAGTTCCAGGAAGACTTTTCAGGGAGCAACCGTGCATCCGCGAAACACCCCCCCCACACACTCACACACACTATTTGGCACCATAAATATATAAGACCTACCCCGAAAATAAGACCTAGTGTGTTTTTGGGAGCCAAAAAAAATATAAGACAGTGTCTTATTTTCGGGGAAACACGGTATATCTGCATCTTAAACAATCCCTTTGCCATCACTGGATAAATTGTAACCGTATTACAAGTTGTTCATTACTATCTGCTTCCCAGCTTTTATCTATTCATTCATTATTTAAGGACTATCCTACGTTCCAGCTTCTCTGTATGTTTAGCTGTTATCCTGTTTTTTTTTTTAAATTACATTTATATTACATTTTCCTAAAGCAAACCTCCTTCATCTTCTGGCGGCATTGTGTTTGCAGAAATACTGCTTATCTGAGGTTTGCCATCCGAGATAAAAGCATTCCTGCATGTATAATGCCTACAGTCTCCCGCTTGGGTGGCTGGGGGGGGTTGGACTAGATGACCTATGAAGTCCCTTCCAACTCTGATTGTTATCTGTTATCTACTGTCCAGCAGCTCACTGATGATGGTCCTTAAGTTCATTGTTAAGTGCAATTATAGCTCTGGGATAAAAAAAAATTGTTCAGAAAACGTGGTGGTCCGAGTTTTAATTGTTCAATATACATAGAAGAATAACTTTATTATCAGTCTGAATGTAGGCTCTATTATTTGGCTTGTAGTTGTGACGGTCGCAAGCCTTCCGGGGTACGTCCATCCTCACTTGGGGACCTTCCCAAAAGCCAAATCAGCAGGGGAAGACCAGGCTCCTTTCAACAGCCCTGCGACTCTTTTAACGACCACAGCCAAAATGGTTGTAAAACGGAGGGCGACTCACCCAATGACACCCCCATTGCTTCCCGATGGTTGACAGTGCTGGATGTAAGTTGAGAAACAGCCAACATTTAAGCCGAAGAGCTGTTTGGCGAGTTTCTGGACCCCCCCCCCGGTATTACATCTTTTCTCGTCACGGCGGTTAAGCGAATAACACCGTCGTTAAGCGAATCCGGCTTCCCCGTAGACCTTGCTTGCCAGGAGCTCACCAAACGGGATCCCGTGAGCGACCTCCCCTCCCCGGGGACTCTTCGACCGTCATAAATACGAGTTGGTTGGCGAGTGCCCGATTTTTATTCCCGTGAGGGCGGGGAAGGCTGCAACGGTGAGAAAGAGAACGACCCCCCAGCTGCAAGTCACTTTGCCAGCGTGCCGTGCAGTGGTGGGATTCAAAACTTTACCACCGTTCGGTGGTGATGTCGGTGGGCGCACTTGTGCGTGCACACACTTGGCATGCATGGGCGTGCAAAAGAAACATCCCTCGCACAGGCGCAGAGGCGTTCCAAACTCGCCTCCTGCAAGCCTGCACTCTCCCGGTCGCTTCAGCTGCCGCCGCGCGGCACTTGGCTGTGCCGCGCAAAGCAGCTGCCCTCCAAAAGCAGAGGATGAAGGTGAGTATGGGAGCCCAGATGGGCGGGTGGGCCCAACCGCAGAGCGGCGGAGAGAACCGGGCCGGTCTCCGCTGCTCATTGGCGCTACTGGCTCGGCCGAACCAAGCTGAACCGGTAGAATGCCACCACTGGTTCCCCTTTGAACGGTCCCTAAACGAACGGCTGTAAGTCGAGGACTGGCTGCCTTTTTGCCTGAAAAGAAGGCAAGCCAGCTGCCATCAGCTGCAAAGCTCCAGCTGGCACGCAACCCTTCGTAGCTTCAGGGCAACCGAGAAGATTCACGCCGGTGTGAAGAAGTGAAACTGCCCAAACGGGTCGTGGTGTGCGGAGTCCCGACCGAAGGAATCGCTGCCTCAGCGGGTGGAAAGATGCTGTCTCAGGGGGTGGGCGGCCCTCCTGCCACCCCGCACCTGTGATAAGGGCCCCCCTCGCACCCCAAGGCAGACTTATTTAAATCTTTTCTTCAAGAGGCGGGCAGCTGCGGGAAGAGCCAGCCTTGGTAGTGACAGCCGGGCTCTGCTCTCTGCTGCCTCAGTTTCCCCTTTGACCTCCTCGGGGCCGGTTCCTTCCATCCGCAGGTGGCAGAACAGGTTGGAAGGGAGAGGTGCCTGAGCACCTGTCAGCACAGCAGGGGAAAGGCGCCAAGGTGGGGAGAAAGCGGAGACTCCTCCGAGACAGGTAGGAAGAGGGAGAGATCCCTGCTTGGGCTGGAAGGTTGTGGTGGTTGTGTTTTCCCTCCCTCTTTTCCGATCTCTGCACACGCTCAGGGGCACTGCTGCAGCCGTGCCTAAAATTCAGGACTTGCCGGGCGGCGGTGACCGCTGGCCTTTTGCATTCCCCCTGGCAGCGACTTTTTTTACAGTGCTCGCTCGCCGCCTCTCGTGCGAGAGACCGGCTGAACCGACAAGTAAGGTTGATGTTGGAGAGTCACCCTGTGCATGCGTGTACGTGTGTATGTGTGTGTGTGTGTTTGCCTCTCCGTGTGTGTCTCTGTGTGCGTGTGTTGTGGAGAAAGGAAGGGAAGCAGGGGACAGATGACAAGCCCCTTATTGGTTAAGTGGTGGTGTGGGGGAAAAAAGGGGGTGCTTTTTTGGGGAGAAAATCTGACACAACTAACCGGTGGAACAGCCCGTCACCAGAAGTTGTGGGTGCTCCATCAGCAGAGGTTTTTAAGAGGAGACTGGACAGCCACCGGCCTGCAATAGAACAGTATAGGGTTTTTTCCTGAGCAGGGGGGTGGACTAGAAGACCTTCAAGGTCCCTTCTGACTCTGTTATCCTCTTCTCTTCTCCTCTCTTCTACATTCTATTGTCTCTTCTCCTCTCCTCTCTCCTCTCCTTTCTCTCTATTCTAGTCTCTCTTCTCTCCCCTCCCCTCCCCTCCCCTCCTCTATATTCTATTCCCTCTTCTCTTCTCGTCTCTTCTCTTCTCCTCTTCTCCTCCTCTCTTCTCCTCTCCTCTCTTCTATATTCTAGTCTTTCTTCTCTAGCATATTCTATTCTCTCCTCTCTTCTCCTCTCTTTCCTCTCCTCGTTTCAAGCACAGAGAGCACCGAGGTCTTAAGGATGGCCATCTTTGAAAAGTACAAAAAGTACCTTGAAAGAAATCCTTCATCCCAGTGGAAGACAAGTTGGGGGGCAATGTGTTCTCCACAGCTCCCATAGCCAAGGAAGGAGTGGGATCCGAAGGGGTCAAGGAAGGCTCAGTGTGGTTTTTGTTCTTAAGAAAAGACGGGACAGCCAGGTGTCCGGAATGCTATAGACAGAGTCTCCTGCTCCAGCAGGGGGTGGGGTGGGGAGTTGGGCTAGATGACCTCTGAGGTCCCTACCCAACGCTGTTCTTCTGTTACTCTTACCTGTGGGCCAGGATGCGGGCGTCGCAAATTGTTGCCTGGCTGCAATGACAGCACAAGGGAGGCTTAAATGTGCGGTACCACGAAGTGTCCTTTAGTCAATCCCCCGGGCGATGGATGATTCGACCTGGCGTGCGAGGAATGGCAGCTCAAGCGGCTGAAGAAGCTGCGCCTCAGAAACGCCTCCAGAAACCACATCCTGAGCGTCTGTGTGTGTGTGTGTGTGTGTGTGTGTCTTACCCCATGCAAATTTCACAGCTTAACAGAGTCGGGAGGGACCTTGGAGGTCATCTAGTCCAAACCCCCCCCCCGCCCAAGCTGGAGAACCTACACCATTTAACAGATTAGCAGAGTTGGAAGGGACCTTAGAGGTCATCTAGTCCAACCCCCCACCCACCCAAGCAGGAGAACCTACACCATTTTACAGATTAGCACAGTTGGGAGGGACCTTGGAGGTCATCTAGTCCAACCCCCCACCCGCCCAAGCAGGAGAACCTACACCATTTAACAGATTAGCAGAGAGGGGAAGGACCTTTTTTTTTAAATTACATTTATATGCCACCCTTCTCCGGAGACTCAGGGCGGCTTACAATTTTTGGGATACAACCCAATGCGCTCAGCAATAGCCTTCATTCCATTGTATATGCCTGCTTATTACTAAGCGGCATTTTTACAAGGTCAGCTAATTGCCCCCAACAATCTTGGGTCCTCAATTTACCTACCCCGAGAGGATGGAAGGCTGAGTCAACCTTGAGCCTGGTGGGATTCGAGCCTACAGTAATTGCAGGCAGCTGGATCTTAAGTGCAGGCATTTAACAGCCTGAGCCACCAAGGCCCTTGAAGGTCATCTAATCCAACCCCTCCACCACCCAAGCAGGAGAACCTATACCATTAAACAGATTAAGAGAGTCGGGAGGGACCTTGTAGGTCATCTAGTCCAACCCTGCCCCCCCCACCCAAGGGATGTCCCTTTGCATCTCTTGCCAGGCTTGCAAAGGGAAGCATTGATGGAGGTTGGCAGCCAGGAAGGACCCCAAGGCAAGCAGGATCAACCTCTGCCCCACCCACCTGGCCCACACTGGGTGGGGGAGGGAGAAAAGACCTCCTCCCCCCTTGAATTACCCCCAGCTATTGTCTCCAACAAGTCAAGAACCCTGCCACAGCTCTGCCACCAAAGCCCCACCCTTGCTATTTTCGGGGAGGGGGAGATCCTTTGGAACCTCCCCCCAGGCTACCCCCTTCTCCTTCCCCCCACCCCATTGCAAGGGGGCTGTTTTCTTCGCCCGTTGCTGGCTGGACTCTCCATTGCCAGAGCTGTTAGGAAGCCAATCGTTGCAATATTATTTTGGTATGGAGGGAGAGTGTTTCCTCTCCTCCCACAGGCAGGTTTGTCCCCGAGAGAGAGGTGAGGAGGAATACAAACATCCTGCAAGAAGCACGTGCGCGCACAAACACATACACAAACACACAAGAGAGCAAATTTTTCCCCGACCCATTCTAGGAGAGCGGGGAAAAATTTTCCTCCCTGCTTAAAAATTGTATTTGTTGAGAAAACTTTCTTTCTTTCTTTCTTTCTTTCTTTCTTTCTTTCTTTCTTTCTTTCTTTCTTTCTTTCCTTCTTTCTTTCCTTCCTTCTTTCTCTCTCTCTTTCTTTTTCTTTCTGTTTCTTTCTTCCTCTCTCTTTTCTTTCTTTCTTCCTCTCTCTTTTCTTTCTCTCTTCTTCCTTCCTCTCAATTTTCCTTCCTTCCTTCCTCCCTCCTCCTTCCCTTCCCTTCCCTTCTCTTCCCTTCCTCCCTTCCCATGAGCTACTACCGTGTTTCCCCGAAAATAAGACCTACCCCGAAAGTAAGACCTAGCACTATTTTCTAATCCTGCCCTAATATAAGACCTACCCCGAAAATAAGACCTAGTGTAAATCTCCAGTTCCAGGAAGACTTTTCGAGGGA
>CM019148.1:375001825-375026955 GCA_009733165.1 Naja naja
ATCCTCCAGTCCCCTCACCATCCTGGCTGCTCTTCTCTGCACTCTTTCTAGAGTCTCAACATCTTATTTTATAGTGTGGTGATCAAAACTTGATGCAGTACTCTAGGTGTGGTCTTACTAAGGCATTGAATGGTATTAATATCTCATGTAATCTTGATTTTATCCTTCTGTTAATGCAACTTAGGATTGCATTGGCTTTTTTTGCTGCCACCGCACATGGCTTGCTGATATTTAACATCCTGGATTTCCTGATTTCTCTGGCACTTGATAAATTTACAACTGTAGCATCTCTATTGGGGAACTTTTTTCTTACAAATGACAGCACACTTTTCTCAAGCAATCAAATATTCCAATGAAGACATAGCCTGCATGACAGGGAGAGGGCATGCAGTATCCTCCTTCTCTCTGGCACTGGGGACCAGCATTCCCTGTGAAAAGGAAAAGAAGAGAGAAGTAATTGAGGAGTAAAGCTACTTTGATATTAACATACATTTCCCATTCCAAGACACCACTAGCAATTTCAGGGTTCATCATCTCACCAGAGGAATCTGCTTCTGCTTATCTCCTTGCAATAGGCCCAAATAAATCCATCTGGTGGTGATAGCAATAGCAACAGCACTTAGACTTATATACCACTTCACAGTGCTTTACAGCCCTCTCTAAGCAGTTTACAGAGTCAGCATATTGCCCTCAACAATCAGTGTCCTCATTTTATTTACCTTGGAAGTCAAACTTGAGCTGGTGAGAGCTTTTTCTCTGGGAATATTGTACTACCAACTACAGCATACAAAACATTTGCTAGACCAATTCTCAAATACAGCTCATCTGTCTGGAGCCCACATTGCTTATCAGATATTAACAGAGAAAGTCCAGAGATATTTCACGAGAAGAATGCTGGCTGAGAAATTCTGGGAGTTGAAATCCACAAGTCTTAAAGTTGCAAAAGTTGGAGACCCCTGCTCCAGAGGACCGTTGCCATTTGCTGTTGGCCAAGGACTAAGGCAGGACTTCACTTCCTTCCTTCCTTTTCTTTTTTCCTTCCCTCTCCATTCTCCTTCCTTCTTCCTTCCCATCTTTCCTTCTTTTCCTTTGTTTTTTCTCTTTCCCTTTCTCCTTTCCCATTCCTTCTTGGATGCTCAAATGCAAAAGGGGAAATGTTTCTCCTTTTGTTTTGTTTTGCTTTGAGTTTGCTTTGCTAATCTTCTGCCAGCAAAAATGGGGCTTGGGGAGGGCACACACAGCACTGTAAGCTAGTCCTTTGCTGTTCCAGAGGAGCTCTGTGACCAAGATCTAAACTTTTGGCCATCCGACCTGAGACTTGATGACATCCTGTCTAACAAAACTCAGCATTGGAGACAGGAAGGGCATCCGCCAGTAAACACTCAGCTCCATTAGAGCTGGTAAATTGCCTTCATAGAGGCTACTCCCACAAGGGAATTATGGTCATTAAAAGGTGATGATGATGATTAAAAGAGGATGATGATGACAAAGTTTTATTCCAAGCAACCACTTCAATAGATTCCCCACCCCCCCATGGTTCACTGCAGATTTATGTCCACATTTCATGTAATGGCAAAATACATCTGCATTGTCACCTTTCCTAATTTTGAACAATATAAATGAAATGTTTACCAAGCATGGATGGAGGATAGGATTAAAACCTATGCAGAAGCAATGGTATAGCAACATCTTTGGAGGTAGAGGTGACTCTTACAATGCTTTGTGAGCATGTCTGTGTCTGTTCCATGCAGCTCACCCTGAATATTCTCATGTGCCCTAGTATCCCATGACACTAATGGCTAGGAGGTGTTGTACACTGCTTACAGTACTTTGCATGACATGGGTGGCCCAATAAATATGATCAATCAACCAAATTCATCCCCTGTCTTGTAAATTGCTAAACCAATCACTCCATCTAAATGTAAATATGATTGCCCACACTTCCTAGGGTACAGCTGACTACCAAACTGCCCCATTAGCACTCATTCTATCTGAAAATACTATGGCACAGGCCAAACTCCATCTTGTGTGCAGGTGTTCACTTTTAGGTAGGTCAAAAAGTTGTAGCTCAACTTTACCTTGACTCTCAACTCCATCTGTGAATTAGCAACAAGAGACACAAACATGTTTTCAACTCTATGATGTTCAAACAACAACTGTAGCTCAGTGGGTAGGACATTTGCTTCTCCTTGCAATTATCCAAAGAACAGTAATTCTCAATGTATCCCCTGTGGATTTCAACCCACAAAAATTTTCCAAGATAAAGCCTGCTTTAAAAAACATGTTCTGAGTTCCCCCATGTTGGAGGACTCTTGCCTGGTCTTCCAAAGAGCTAGGGGTTCGGTGTGACAGAGCTGGCCAATCAAAGCCCAAACACAGGTAAGAGAAACCATGACTGATATAATAGTATTTTATTGATTGATTAGTCTTGTGATCTTATCATTAAGATAATATAAAATATAGCACGTCATCCAATTTGAGAATAGGATAGATGGAAGGAAATATAGTGATAAGATAACAATTTAAAGGACTCACTGGAGGAGAGCCTAATGCTGGGAAAGATTGAGGGTGATAGAAGAAGGGGACAACAGAGAATGAAGTGGCTGGATGGAGTCCCTGAAGCAATTGGTGTGGGCTTAAATGGACTCCAGAAGATGGTAGAGGACAGGAAGGCCTGGAGGAACATTGTCCATGGGGTCAATGATGATGGGTCAGACATGACTTCTGTACATACAACAACAAAAGAAGTGATCATGCAAAGAGACATCAGATCAATTTGTTTGCAGTTCAACTTCTGCAAACAAAAAACACTTTGATTTCTCATCTAGGAGGGAAGATGACAAGAATGACTGGGCTGCCTCTCCTGCTGCTGTTGTTCTTCTGGCTCCTGCCTCCAATTACTGCTAAGAAGATTCAAACTGTATGTGCGTTGCCAAAACATTTAAAGTTTCGATATCAGTGGGAATTTCACAGGCCTGATGATCTGATTATTGGAGGCAATTTACCCCTGGTAACTTTTTTGGAGGCCAGAACCCCAGATTTTCAAAAGCACCCATTTGACATTATTTATGGGATCTCGTAAGTTTCACCTGGAGTTCTTTTTTTTCCATTGTGGGCTACTTTCCCAAAAGTCCCTCCATTTAGCAATCAGCAATGAATGATGGCCTTTAGTAAATCTGTGTTATGGCCATCATGGGAGTCTTGTGCTCAAACTTGAAGAAGCTTCTCCAAGAGAGAAACAAATTGATTAGGGTGTTAGAAACAAATTGGGAAGTTGCAGCAAAGTGAAACAAAAGGGAAGACTAGAGGGATATAAAATGATCGGAGATATAAACAAACAAGCTTTTTTTCCTTTTTTAGAAACTTATATAAGTTTAGTCAAGAAACATCCTTAAAAAAAAGCCAAAACAACCCAATGAAACTTGTGACTTATTGTTCTAAGGACACACACAAAAAGGCAAGACCAACTGTACCAGCACACAAGATCTCTCCTATAATGTTCCCCCACGTTTTTCTCACTATAGACCAACGCCCCAGAACTACCATCAGTTCCTGGCCTTGATGTTGAACAAGGTGAACAAGGATCTGGTTCTGCTCCCCAACATAACCCTTGGCTTCCACATCTATGAAAATCAGAAGATGGAAATGAAGATTTTCTTATACACCCTCTCCCTTCTCTCCACACGAGGACGAATGGTTCCAGGTTATAAATGTGACAAGCAGGACCCTCTGATCTCTGTCATTGGAGGTAACAACCCCGATTCCTCAAGGCAGATGGCCTTCATCTTCAGCCTCTTCAAAGTCCCACAGGTAAGGGGGCTCCACTAGATACAGTGGAACCTCAACAGAAACACACACAGAAGCCAAGGATGAAAACAAAGGTGTTTGGGACACATCAGGGGTACATGATAATCCATGCTATGGTTGAATTGTTTTTTATATTTTACATGACAAGATATATTTTCAATAGCCACAAAGAAATACTGAATAATTCTGAAATGCTGTACTTGCCAAGAGGAATTACTTCCCTTCTTTCATAAAAGTTTGTCATCTTTTCTGTACCTTTCAATGCAGTTTATTATCTGTATCAGGTAGATGATTTGTGCCTTTAAATTCTGATTTATCATAATCAGGCAAAATACGTAACTGGGGGCTCTTCCTAAGAAGGGAGGAAGATGAAGTTTGCATGAGAAAACTTGACTGGTGGGACAATAAACCACACGATGTTGACCCCTAAAGTCACCATAATACTTTTCTTTGACTTTGAAACAAAATTCTCACTTCTTCAGCTTGGTGTTGGCTTTGAGTTCTCTCAGGGAGACAGAAGAGTTTATCCTTCCTTCTTCCAGATTAATCTCAAGGAAATTCCTCAGTGTGTGGGTTTAGTGCAGCTGCTCCTGCATTTCCAGTGGAACTGGGTTGGATTGGTGGCCCCTGAAGATGACAGTGGAGAACGTTTCATCTCAACTCTGACACCAATGCTCAAGGAGAAGGAGATCTGCCTGGCCTTCACAATAATATTTAATCTTGATTTTTATCATGGCGATAGTTCAAAATTAGATGATATTTTCAACATTTGGTCTAAAAGTGAAGTGGTTATTTTGTTTGGAAAGTCCAGTATTTTTGCACAGATACAGATAGTTGTGTATGCTTATGAAATAAGTAAAAAGGCAACATTTGTCAAAATTTGGATCTTTACATCCAATTGGAAAGTTAATATGGTAAACTCTGAACATATATTGCATGTTATAAAGCCCTTCCATGGGGCTTTGCATTTTAGGGACTACTCTCATGGGGTCTCAGAATTCAGCCATTTTCTCCTGTCTTTAGACCCTTTGAACCCACAAGGAGATGTCTTTCTCCCACTATGGTGGGAACTGATGTTTGGCTGCAAGATCCACAAACCAGGGAAGAACCCTCAAAAGCGGAGGAAACAATGTTCAGGAAAGGAGAATTTGCAGAATCTGCCAACTTACTTGTTTGAAACAAGCATGACAGGTGAAAGTTACAATATCTACAATGCCATTTATGCTGTGGCACACGCATTGCATGCAATGCATGGATCCAGAGGGCAACCAGCCACAATGAGGATTGGAAAGAGGATCTCAAATGTCCAGTCGTGGAAGGTAATTTCATTTTTTTTAATCCTGTCCACAGATCCTTTGAGAAGAAGTCCTCCATGGTGTTTTTACTGAATTACTGATTAAATATCAGCATGGTCTCATATCCCAGCATCTCAAAGCAGATTAAAACAGCAATAGTTTTAAAATCAATCATGCAGATTAAGTATAATGCTTGGTTCAATAGGAGTAGATTTGGGAAAGAGGAATAAAATAAACCAACTGTACATAAGACTCATGTAGGCATGACCTTCCTAAAAGATTTTCAGAGATATTCAAAGCTTGGCTAAATTTCATGGAGTGACCAATGCATAGGGTGGCCCAGAGCAAAGGTGATAATTCTGCCAGACATTTCAACATCCTAACAGACATATTTGCAGAACTTCCTCAGTTCCCTTCACATTGTACACTGACCCTCAACTCAATTCATTTAACCCTTTATTTTTCTACGGCTTAACATGCTGTGTGACATCATCCATTGGTGGGCTGCTACTGGTTTGAACTTGTTCTAGTGAACTGGTTGCTCTGATGATCAGCTAGCCCTGCACACCAGCCCTTTCCTGTCCTATATTTCCATCTTTTTCAGCTCAGCTGATTCACACAGCACAATGGATTACCATGCCTCAGCTGTTCTACTTATCCGGGCTGGCCTAGAAGGTAAAATGTAAAGGTTCAGATTGTTGTTTTTTTAATGCTGCACAAGCTCACAGAACTGGTTGTTAAACCAGTTGCAGCCCACCACTGGCAGCATCCCATGCATTTAGTTTGCCATTCATTGCACTGAACTGCTTGTTGTGTGAAGCCATCCTCTGACAACTGGAGCACACACAACAGGACTCAATGTAGTCTAACATCCATCAGATTGTTTTTTGCATCAAAAGTTAAAGAATGGATCTCTCTGGACTATAAAGTCACAAATCAGGGCAGGCATTTTTCTGGAAAACAAATTCTTAGAGGAATGGGGGAGTGTTAGCAAAATACAAACACAGAAGGAATGTTTGTTAATCAACACATAAAAAGGCAACCTTGAAGTATCTTATCAATATTTCTATTTTTTCTTTATTAAGACTGTTTTTTTTCCTTGGGGATAGTAACAGCAGAGGTTCAGGGAAGTAACTTCAGGTTTGTTAATTATGAATATTTATGCTTACCTAATTTATTATTTATGCATATGCATGAAAATATCATTTTCTTCTCCATTCTGAAATGCATCAATATTTCATCCTTTTTTGTACAGAGGTGGATTCGGACTCCTGGATTGGGAAGTTTACTATAAAGCTGCAATCTTGGTATGGATAAGGGAATGGGTGAAATTAGAAAATAAAAGAATATTAACATTAGAGGGGCATGACTTACAAACGGGATGGCACTTGCTCTTGTGGAATCCGACTGATAAAAAACAAAGATATGCAATGAAACACATAATACGTAAATCATTGATTAAAAATTGGGTGGAAATAAGGAAGAAAAACTACACTAAACTACCGAGATGGCTCTCAACAATGGAGGCAACTTTTCACCCCAACACATTGGACTTAAATAAAAAACTTAAATACTATCAGATATTGGACACAGAGGGGAGACTAAAAACAAGACAGGACCTGGAAACTCAAGGAATAGTGATAGATAATTGGGCTTACTTACAAATCAAAATGAGGTATAATAAAGACATAAAGGAATACGGAATAGAGACAAAGAATACAAATTTGGATAAATTACTTCTGGGACCAGAAGAAAAACTGATATCTAAATTATATAACTTATTATTAGAACAAGAAAGAATAGGACAATTAGTGAAAGGACCAATGATAGCATGGGAGAAAAATACAGGATATAATTTGGACCTGAATGATTGGGAGGATATATGGGAGAAAAACTTGACATACACAAAATCCGTGGCATATAAAGAAAACCAGTACAAAATGATGTATAGGTGGCATTTGGCCCCCGCTAGATTAGCAAAATTATTCCCACAGGCAAATCCAAATTGTTGGAAGTGCAAAGACAAAATCGGCACATATTATCATATGTGGTGGATGTGTGAAAAAATAAGGAAGTACTGGAAGGAAATTAAAAACTGGATTGAGGATGTGATGAAATGTGAACTGGAGTGGAAACCAGAACTGTTCTTATTAGGAATGATAAAGGAAAATTTCCCCCAGAGGACAAATACCTGATAACACATTTACTAACAGCGGCTCGAATCTCTTTAGCTCAGAAATGGAAGGAACCTATAACCCCATCCATACAAATGGTAATAAAGAAAACATATGAATGTGTGGAAATGGAGAGATTAACACTTAAATTAAATGAAAAAGAGGACTCGGACTACTATAAGGTATGGGACATATGGTACGATTGGGTAGAACACAATGGAAAGAGAAGAATGGAGGAAAAGGGAATATAGGAAAACAGGGTATTAGAGCAAATAGAAAGAATTTATGGATAATAGGAGATACTATGTAATAATTTAGAAAAAGATATAGGAAATACCTAAAAATAACCCAAACCAAGCAAGATGAAAATGAAAACGGTTATTTATTTATTTATTTATTTATTTATTTATTTATTTATTTATTTATTTGAACTTTGGGGGGCTCACAACTAAACATAAGACAATAAATACTTAAAAAACAATTAAATTGAATTATAAGTCCAAATATAAGCACTATAAAACCCTTAAAAAAACTGTTATGGTTATGTATAAATGTAATTTCACGTGGAAAAAATGTATATCTGATCTGCAACCCAAAACAAGCGGGGAAAGCACATTGCGCATTGTTTATGTTTTTATGTTATTTGTAACTGTAAGTCTGTGTGTTTTGTTTTTAACAATTGTAAATAAACCTTTAAAAAAAACAGTGCTGGAGATGAAATCTCCTTCTCAGAAAATGGACTGGGATCTGCACGCTATGACCTTCTCAATTGGGTTCTGTTCCCCAATTTATCTTTTATCCCCATGAAAGTTGGACAAATAGATCCCATGGCTCCCACAAGCCAGGATTTCACTATTAATACCAATGCAATTGTCTGGGAAAAAACGGTGAGCTGGAAGATAAAATAAATCAGGAAAAGAGTCATTCTCTTCTGGGGATTCAAATAGGTTTCTGAATCAAAACTTTGGCAGCCAGTTGATGAAAAGAAAGCTTTTTTTGCATGTAACATATTTGAGGTCTGGTTTGTGGCAGATCAAAAAGGGTTGAGACCAGGAGGCAAGTCTGCTTGAAACCGAGGAGGCAGTTAGAGTAGCCATTAGTGTCTGTGGAGATCCTCAGTCATCCAGTTATAGTTGTCTCAAATGGGGAGGGTTCAGGAGTGGGTTTCAAACATTTTAGCAAAGGGTTCTCTGCCCAGTGGGCTTAGTGGATGTGGCCATGGTGGGCATGGCCTAGTCAGCCTCCTGCACCACAGTGAGGGGGGGGGCATTTTTGCCTTCCCTGGGCTCCAGAGGCTTTCCTCAAGCTTCCAGAAGAGTGAAAATGGCCTCCCTGGGCTGCGGAGGCCCTCTGGAAGCCAAAAACAGGCCTTTTTCTGGCCTTCCTGAACTTCTTGGAAACCTGTATTTTGGTGTCCTTGAGCCTCCACGCGGGCCATGCACTTACCTGCATCCAAAATGGGCTGTGTGGGGACTTCTGGGAGTGGAGGTGTGGGGTGGGCGGAGCCAGCCAGGAGTGGGATTTGTGGGTTCTCCAAACTGCACAGAATCTTAGTTGGGGGCTCTCCTGAACCCCTGCAAACCCCCAGCAGCCCATCTCTGGGAAGGTTGGAATATTTATTTATTTTATTTATTTATAATTGGACTTGTATGCCGCCCCCTCTCCGAAAGGACTCGGGGCGGCTCACAACTAAAATACAACAATAAATATATTAAAAAGAATTAAACTTAAACAAGCCCAGTAACTAAAACTAATTTAAAACTAATTTAAAATTTAAAACTAATGTAACCCCCCCCCCAAGAGGTCAGTCCACCCGGCCTGCTCAAACAGCCAGGTTTTCAAATCGCAGTGGAAAGAGCAGAGATCAGCCTTGATCATTTGGCTTGAGCCAAATGGAGCTCCAGAGGTAGGTGGTTCCACAAGGCGGTAGCTGCGACAGAGTAGGCCCTTCCCCGGGGCACCGCCAGCTGACACTGTCTCACAGATGGCACCCCGAGGAGTCCCCATCTGTGCACATGCACAGGGCGATCGGTATTCGATATCAGCAGGAGACGCTCCCACAAATACCCCGGACCCAAGCCATGAAGGACTTTGAATGTTAATACCAACACCTTGAATCTCACCCAGAGGGCAACCTGCAACCACTGCAGCTCGCGCAGGAGGGGTGTAACATGGGAGTACCGAGAGACTCCCATCACAACCCGCGCAGCTGCATTCTGCACCAGCTGAAACCTCCAGATGGTATGCAAGGGCAGTCCTAAATAGAGAGCATTACAGTAGTCGAGTCGGGACGTAGCGAGTGACCATGTGAAGGGCATCTCGGTCCAGATATGGGTGTAACTGGCAAACCAGTCGAACCTGGGCAAAATAGAATAGAAATAGAATAGAACAGAATAGAATTCTTTATTGGCCAAGTGATTGGACACACAAGGAATTTGTCTTCACTGCAGAAGCTCTCAATGAACGTAAAAGCTATAAGTGGTAAATCATGCTCACAGTCATCATAAAAATGCATTCATCATAAATCATAAGATACGACACTTAGTGATAGTCCTAGGATACTAAATAAGCAATCAACATAAATCATACTAGGAAACTAAATAAAACAATATAAATTGTAAAGATACAAGCAACAAAGTTGTAGTCATAAGTAGAAAAGGTGATAGGTAATAGGAAAGATGAGAAGAAGAACAGTAATACAGCCTAACTAAATAGTTTGACATTGTTGTGGGAATGAGTTGTTTAGCAGAGTGATGGCCTGGCGGGGAAAAACTGTCCTTGTGTCTAGTTGTTCTGGTGTGCAATTCCCTATAGCATTGTTTTGAGGTAGAAGTTGAAACAATTTATCTGAAGGATGTGAGGGATCTGTAGAAGGATTATGTTATGTATGTAGGTTTGAATGTTATTGGTTTATTTGAACTGTTCTTGTAAAATGTTAAATGGTATTGGTTTAAATAGTGCGGGAAGAAACCCTGCACTCCCATTGGCTGGCAACTACGGCTGCAGGCTATAAGAGGCAGCCGTAGCCCAGCCAACTCGGGTCCATTCGAGCTGTAGTCACTGAATAAACTCTTCACTGAAGCTCTTCGCGTCTGACTCTTCATGCAAACCTAACACTGGCAACGAAGGTGGGATTCCCCTGAAGAGAAGATGACGTGGAAGACAAGCAGAAGAGCGAGATGGCTGCGCTGAACACCCCCCCAGCCCCGCTCGATCTGGCGGCGGAAGACTGGGAATCGTATGCAGATTGCTTCCAGATGTACCTGGAAGGAAACGACCGCCGACATTCGAGAGATGGAAGAGGGCGGTATTTCACGCACTGCGGTCCGGCAGTCTTCAAGATGGCGGCTGGTGGGAGCTGCAGAACTGAAGTTAATGGAATGGCCTGATTTGGAGAAGCTTTTAAAAACCCATTACACCCCACAAGTATCGTGCCTCATTAAGAGACATGAATTTTACTGTCGGGATCAAGGGGAAAGCGAGAATGTTAATGATTTCGTGGCAAGTTTAAGGACATTGGGGTGCTTGTGACTTTACCAACTTAGAAGAGGCCATGCATGATCGGTTTGTTTTAAGCCTCAAAGATAAGGTCTTACAAAGCAAACTGTTAATGAAACCTAAGATCACGTTTAAAGAGGCCATTGAAGAAGCGGTTTCAGCGGAAGCCACCAAGTCCTCAGCAGCGGCCATGAAAAAGATTAACAAGGCCTCAAGCCAGGCCTCAAGCCATTCTGACGTGGAAAAATCCACAACAGCCCATTACGAACAAATAGACTCTGATTCAGATTGCAATGAGGTGGAGGAAGGATTTTAGACTCAGAATGGAGAAGAAAAGGAAAGACCCTGGGAGAAAAGGCAAGAATATTATTGCAGAGGCTGGGGGCATCCCTGCACTGAATGCAAGTTCTTAGACACCATCTGCCTACGTGAAAAAGGGTCACCTAGCCAGAGTCTGCAAATCATCCAGAACTCCACCTAGTAGGAAGAAATTTCCTGAAAAGGATTTTAAGCCCAACAACTTCTTTGAAAAGATGGGGCAATTCAGAAGCAAATGGGAAGAATGAAACTCACCAAACAATCACCATTGGTCATTCTTCACCCTTGAGAAGCAGAAAAGTACACGTGAAGGTGTTCATTGAAGGAAGGCCTTGCCAAATGGAAGTGGACTCAGGCTCTTATTTATCTATGGTGTCATGGGACACTATTCACAGGCTACTTCCCAACATTCAGAAGAAACATTTCCAGAAGCAAGCACTGACTCTTAAAGACTACCAAGGGAACAAGATTCCAGTAGTTGGAGCAAGAGATTTCAACGTGCAGTTTAAAGGCCACACCAAACGTTTGCCCCTGACCATCGTGGACAAGGATCGCCCAAGCTTGCTGGGACTTGAGTGGTTCAAGCCACTAGGCATCGAGGTGACTGGCATCAATCACGTGAGCAACTCTGAATGGGAGGAGGCCTTGAAGTCTGAGTTTCCAGAGGTCTTCAGCGAAGGACTGGGCAAGTATATGGGGACCCCTATCACTTTCAACCTAGATCCCAAGGTGCCCCAATTCGTTTAAAGCCCAGGAGGGTTCCATTTGCTTTAAAGGAAAAATTGATGCACAATTAGACAAATTAATTGCTCAAGGGTTTTAGAGCCCACTGATCACTCCAGATGGGAAACACCCATAGTCACACCAGTCAAGGCTGATGGGTCAGTAAGAATTTGTGGAGACTATAAGGGGACACTGAACCATGCGCTGCAGCAGAGCATATCCAGTGCCAGTTGTGCATCATCTGCTACATTCACTTGGCAGGGGTACAGTCTTTGCCAAATTGGACTTGGCCCAGGCATATCAACAACTAACAGTTGATGATGCCACTGCAGAGGCCCAAACCATTGTGACTCACAGAGGTGCCTTCAAATGTAAAAGGTTACAATTTGGAGTAAGCGTGGCACCAGGCATTTTTCAAAGTCTTATGGAAAGAATGCTTCAAGGACTGCCAGGGGTAGTGCCTTACTTTGATGATGTGTTAATCTCTGCTGAAAATGACACTCAGCTTCAAGAAAGACTCAGAGAAGTCCTTACCAGATTCAGAAAAGCGGGGTTAAAAGTCAAGGAAGACAAATGCACACTTAAAACAGACAGGGTTGAGTTCCTGGGCTACATGATTGACAAGCATGGCATCCACCCTACTGATGCCAAGGTTAAAGCAATCAAAGAAGCCCCTAAACCTAAATGCAAAACAGATTTGCAAGCCTTCCTTGGACTCATTAACTTTTATCACATGTTTCTACCTCAAAAGGCATCCATTGCTGAACCTTTGCACAGATTGCTTGATAAAAAGCTGTTTGGATCTGGGGAGGAAGGAACAATCAGCATTTAACAGTATTAAGAGACTAATCACATCTGATGCTGTATTGATACAATTCTCTGAGAATTTGCCTGTTGTACTGACTTGTGATGCATCCCCTTTGGAGGGGGTTGAGCCACAGGCTTCCCAGTGGAAGGGAAGCCCCTATTGCATTTTACTCTCGCACTTTGACCAAAGCAGAGAGGAATTATAGCCAACTGGACAAAGAGGCATTGGCAGTTGTTGCAGCTGTCAAGAAATTTCATGAATATCTGTATGGCAGGTCATTTACCATTGTTACAGATCACAAACCTTTATTAGGCATTGTGGCAGGAGACAAACCTACACCTACTATCCTGTCACCAAGAATGCTGAGGTGGACTGAATTTCTTGCAGCCTATTCATACAAACTGATTCACAGGCCTGGCAAGGACATTGGACATGCTGATGCACTGAGTCGTTGCCCACTGCCTTGCCACAAGGAGGACTTTGAACCTGAAACACACACCTTTTTCCTAGAAACTGTTGCTAAGCTTCCAGTTCATGCTGCTGAAATTGCCAGAGAGACTGCCAAAGACACTGTGTTGGCTCCTGTTATAGGCTGGATTAAGAAAGGTTGGCCTCTTCAAGATCTACCTCACCTTGCCCAACCTTTTAAGTCCAGGCAAACTGAATTATCTGTATTAAGAGGATGTATTTTGTGGGGTAACAGGGTGGTTATTCCTGCAAAACTGAAATGTTACATGAGGGTCATCCTGGGATTGTAAGGATGAAGGGATTGGCCAGGTATGGTCAGGGCCTGCTCCCAATTGCCAGGTAGTCACGCCCCACACAGGAATGGGAATGTCCTAGGGGCCCGTGGTCTAGGATCCACATTGATTTCGCAGGCCCTACTAGAGGGCACACTTTTCTGGTTATAGTAGATGCATATTCCAAATGGCTCGAGGTAATTCCCATGACATCCACCACAACTGATCCTGTCATCAAGCAGCTCAGAAAACTGTTTGTAACCCATGGGTTACCAGATGTCCTTGTCTCTGACAATGGCCCTCAATTCACATCTAACATTTTTGAATCCTTTCTAGCACAACAGGGTATCAGACATGCCCTCACTGCCCCTGGGCACCCTTCGGCTAATGGCTGGGCTGAACGCATGGTACGCGTTACCAAAGAGAAGCTTCAGCAGCTGGGTCCTGGGGACATCACTGAGAAGCTTGAAAAACTTCTTAGTGTTCAGCACATCACTCCTAGCCCATCAAATAACTTATCCCCAGCAGAGTTGTTGATGGGTAGGAAACTTAGGTCTTCCCTTGACCGCCTTCATCCCACTTACGCACCCAACGCACCACTGGATTCCACTTCCAAAGTTCGTACTTTCAGTGTGGGTGATTCTGTATATGCTAAGAACCTTATAGGTGAACCTCTGTGGATTCCTGCTGAAATAACTCACATCACTGGCCCTCGTTCTTACAGGGTACAAACAGAGGATGGACTCCTCTGGAGCAGGCACATTGACCAACCTAGATCCAGGTTCCCTCAGGAACATCACCCCTGTCTCTCTCTGGGTCCCTCACCTGATGTCACTTCTAGGGGGGAAGAGGAGGAGCAGGAGGAAATTCAGCAAGCAAGAATCAACCCCATGTGTAACGAGCCATTATGACAGGAACCATCCCGAACCCTGTCACAATGCCAAGATCCATCCTTAGAAGTGGAAGATTGCACATCACTACCTGACTTGGGTGCTGACATTGGAATGGAGATGGGTTGGGAGGAGAGACCAAATTCTAACAGTCTAACAGGGTCTCCTTTCACAGGAAGTCCCAGCAGGGAAATGTCAGCAGACACATTTCCCCTCTCACTGGGTGAGAACGTTAAAACTTCTGAACCACGAAGGTCTCAACGTACACGTAAGAGCCCCACCTATTTAAAGGAATACATTAGATAGGTTGGGGTTTGGTATGGACTGAACCTAGTGGGGAGGGGTGTTATGTATGTAGGTTTGAATGTTTATTTATTTATTTATTTATTTATTTATTTATTTATTTATTTATTTATTCGACTTATATGCCCCTCTCCCGAAGGACTCGGGCGCTTACAAATAAAAACTACACAACAATAAATTAGATAAAACCAGATTAAACAAATCAAGCCGAATTAATACTAAAATCCCAACATTAAAACTCTAAAAAACCACCCCATCACAGGGTCACAGCCCGGGTTGATTAAACAACCAGGTCTTCAGGTCGCGACAGAAAGTGCGGAGGTCAGGGGCCAGGCAGAGCTCCAGGGGAAGTTGATTCCAGAGGTCAGGGGCCGCAACAGAGTAGGCCCATCGTCGGGGGACCGCCAGCCGGCACTGCCCGGCCGACGGGACCCCAAGGAGCCCCTGTCTGTGAGTTTGCACAGGGCGGTTAGTGTTTGATGTCGGCAGCAGTCGCTCCCTTAAATAATAAGGACCCATGTCATGAAGGACTTTGTATGTTAAGGTTAAAACCTTGAATCTCACCCGGAGCGCAACCGGCAGCCAATGCAGGCCGCACAGGAGGGGGGCAACATGGGAGAACTGGGGAACTCCCATCACCACCCACGCCGCCGCATTCTGCACCAGCTGCAATCTCCGGATGGTATGCAAGGGCAGTCCTAGGTAGAGAGTGTTGCAGTAGTCGAGTCGCGAAGTAACAAAGGCATGAGTGACCGTACGCAGGGCATCGCAGTCCAGAAACGGGCAAAGCTGGGAAGCCGACCTGGGCAAAAGCCCCCTGGTGACGGCTCCCACCTGCTCCTCCAACCGAGCCGTGCATCCAGGAGGACCCCAGGTTCCTTGCCCTATCCACAGGGGCAGCACCACTCCCCTATGGTCAACGATGGACATTCCAAACTGGACGCGATGCGGTATGTACAGCCACTCAGTCTTGGCCGGGTTGAGTCGAAGCATGTTTCCGTCCATCCAGATCCGTACCGCATCCAGACAGCGAGTCATCATGGAGAGGGCATCACTGATCTGGTTTGGGGTGGAGATATATAGCTGTGTATCATCAGCATATTGATGATACCTCACCCCAAAACCACAAATGATCTCACCCAGCGGTTTCATGTAGATATTAAATAAAAGGGGAGAGAGGACTGACCCCTGAGGGACCCCACAAGTGAGTGCCCTTGGGGCCGACCTCTGGCCCCCTGCCAATACCGATTGCAACCGCCCCGCGAGGTAGGAGGAGAGCCACCGAAAAACAGTGCCCCCACCCCCAGCCCCGCAAGGCGTCGCAAAAGGATACCATGGTCGATGGTATCGAAAGCCGCTGAGAGGTCTAATAGGACCAGGACAGAGGAAAAACCCCTGTCCCGTGCCCTCCAGAGATCATCCATCAGTGCGACCAATGCCGTCTCCGTGCTGAAACCAGGCCGGAAGCCCGATTGGCATGGATCCAGGTAGTCTGCTTCATCCAGGAAAAGCGGAAATTGCCTGGCCACCACACTCTCAACAACCTTCGCCAAAAAGCGAAGGTTGGAGACTGGACGAAAGTTATCTAACACAGTCGGATCCAGGGCAGGCTTCTTCAGGAGGGGTCTCACCACCGCCTCCTTCAGGGCAGAGGGGAAAACACCCTCCCTTAGCGTTGACAACTGCCCGGATCCAACCGCAGGTGACCTCCCTGGCGGCATAAGACAGCCAGGAAGGGCACGGGTCCAACAAACATGTGGTGGAACTCAGGCGCCGCATAATCCCGTCCACTTCATCCTCGGAAACAGGATCGAATTCATCCCAGAACATACTGGCCAGACTACTTGTATCCCGCTCCTCAGACCGCTGCAAATCAGTGGACAACCCGCTCCGAATTCGCGATCTTATCTGACAGATATTGAGCAAATTCCTCAGCCCTTCCCCACAGCGGATCCGCCCCCTCCCCAGGACAAAGGAGAGAGCGTGTAACCCGGAACAGGGCGGCTGGGCGGTTATCTGTGGACGCTATGAGGGTGGCGAGATAAGACCTTCTCGCCACCCTCATAGCTCCCAGGTAAGTCCTAATATGGGCTCTTAACTGGGTTCGATTGAACTGAGAGCGGGTGGCCCTCCACCTGCTCTCTAAGCCCCTCCGACGGCGTTTCATTTGAACTGTTCTTGTAAAATGTTAAATGGTATTGGTTTAAATAGTAGCTGGCTGGCCACGGCTGCAGGCTATAAGAGGCAGCCGTAGCCCAGCCAACTCGGGTCCATTCGAGCTGTAGTCACTGAATAAACTCTTTGCTGGAACTCTTCGCTTCTGACTCTTCATGCAGACTTAACAAATTGCATTGTCATTTTTGGTAGATTCACATTCTTCCATATATTCATGCTTGTCAGCAGAACCTTTGAGTTGATAGATCTAAACTGTCCCATCCACCTGACCATCTATCCTGCTGCATAGCAATTTAATGCAGGGTAGTGTGATGACCTGGGGCATGGCACAAAGTCAACACAGTCAGATAATCAATAAGAGTCCCTTTATTAGCTCCAACTTTGCCCCCAGTGTCCAGGTTACCTTCTGGCTGGAGAAAATCTATCCCAGGAACAGCCTTTGGCTGCAGAGAATTAAGTCCAAAATGGGGTAAACACAAACTGTAACTTAAAGTCCAAACAAGCCAAACTGAAGTAATTAGTTGGGCAGGCAGGAGCAAGAATTTCACACTTGAAAGCACAGCAAAACTCACACAATTGGGAAGACACCAGGAACACAGATAAGCAATGACAGTACAGGATAAAGTCATGTTTGCTCACAGCAACTATTGCAGTCACCATTCAGTTCTTATAAACTCTCATTCCCAGGTGGTGGCTAATGAAGGGAATCAGGGCCCTTTCCTCTCCTGTAAGCCATGCAACCCACGTTGATCTCTTCTCCATTCCTTCCTGCGTGCCCTAAGATGAAGAGAGGGTGGGCTTGGGTCTTCCTCTGAACTCCCTCTCCCTTCTTCTATCTCTCCCCTGCTCTGCCCAGCTGGACTTTGCCCTTCCCCAGCCAATGGAGCCACACTCCCACTCCCTGTCAACTGCTTGTATTCCTCCTCGGATTCTGACTCTGACAGGGGCATGGCAGGAAGTTTCAGGGCACAATTCATGAGTTCCCTACTGGACTTTCTAGTCCAACTCTGATAACCAACTATATCCAGGAAAACTAGCTATTAAACATTTTGTGAAAAATTGGGATATGAGCGTCAAGTTTTCGTTTTCATTATTTAGGGCAGTGGGGAAGAACAATGACTCTTTTATGACTTGTGGACTTCAACTCCAAGAATTCTGGGAGTTGAATTCAACAAGTCAGTAAATGGGTCCATGGTTCACCACTTCTGATTTAGGAAGTACTTTTTTGTCAGCATCATCAGCAGTGGTGAGATGCTACCAGTTCAGACCAGTTCAGTCAAACCAGTAATAAAAAAAGCCTCCAATGATCAGCTGAGAGGAGGGGGAAAAAAACCAATCAGCTGAGAGGAGAAGGAAAAGAAAAGTGCTGGATTGGCTTTTCTCTTCTTTATCCTCTCAGCTGATTGGTGCTGCAGGACTCAGCTAATGTGGGAAAGCTGCGCATGTACATTAGGTGCATGCGCATTAGGTCCCCAATCCAATAGTGGAACAGATAGGATCCCATTGCTGATCATCAGTTTCCCAGGAGATTGACAGGCCTGTTGGAGAAAGGGGAGAACCATCTGGCTATATCTACCTACCCTTCTCTGGAAAAATAAATAAATAGAATGGATGCAAAATTCAAAGCAGAGGATGTAAGCCAACGAACTGAAAACATCCTTGTCTCAGGCTAATTATCCCCAGGGTAATCAATATTGAAGGATGATTTGTCCTTTTTGATACACCATCAAATATAATGTGACTCTTGATTTCAGATTCAGCACGCTGTGATCCCTGCCCAGAAGACCAATATCCCAACAAGGAGAAGGACCACTGCATTGCCAAGAAGATCCACTTCCTTTCCTATCAAGACACCTTGGGATATATTTTATCTTCTCTTACACTTTCTCTCTCCATGATCACATTAGCTATCCTGGCAATTTTTCTTAAACATCATGACACACCGATTGTCAAGGCCAACAACCGAGATCTCACCTACATCCTCCTGGTCTCCCTCCTATTCTGTCTCCTCTGTTCTTTCCTTTTCATTGGGTGACCCAGGAAGCTCACCTGTCTCTTCTGACAAATTACCTTTGCCATTCACTTTTCCCTTGCAGTTTCCTCTATATTGGCAAAAACTGTCATGGTGGTTCTGGGCTTCATGGCCACCAAACCAGGCAATAGAGCAAGGAAATTCTTAGGAAAACCACTGACCAGCTCTATTGTCTTAGCCTGTCCCCTAATCCAAGCAGTTCTTTGTGCCACCTGGCTGATAACCTCTCCTCCATTTCTCAAATTTGACTTCCGCTCATTGGTGGGAGAGGCCATTTTGGAATGTACTGAAGGCTTAGCTTCAATGTTTTACACTGTCCTCGCCTACCTAGGTTTCCTAGCTCTCATCAGTTTCACAGTGACCTTTTTGGCCAGAAAATTGCCCGACAGCTTTAACGAAGCCAAGTTCATTACTTTCAGCATGTTGGTCTTTTGCTGCGTTTGGATCACCTTCCTCCCCACCTACCTGAGCACCAAAGGGAAGTCCATGGTGGCTGTAGAGATCTTCTCCATCTTGGCCTCTGGGGCTGGTCTCTTGGTTTGTATCTTTTTCCCCAAGTGCTACATTATCCTACTGAGCCCCCATCTGAATTGTAAGGAGAATATAATGAAGCACAAGAATCTCTGACTTACGTGGGTATTGGAAACATTTGTTTTGATTTGGGGGCATTTATTGTATTTAATCTGATTTCTTAAAAATAAGGAATATTAAATAATTGTTAATCAAATGATTCGCCTGAACATAAAGTATCAGTTAATCATTAGCAATCATCCATTGTTTTATTTTTCATTTGTGCCTGTTGTCCCCAGTGAGGCCCCAGTGATCAACTTTGTAATATACCTTAATATCAAATGTGTGAATATTAGTGATAAGGTTTTAAAGTTAAAATTAAGACTTTGAAAGACATGCAGCAGATTTGAGACCTCTATCATTTGTCTCTTCTGAATATTCCCTTGAAAGTTGGGAAGATGACATGACCTCATGTCATCAATTTTGTATCTAAATGGTTTTTCCCAAAGCTTCTAACCCTGGTTGTGGATCGTATGTGAATCAGATGTAAGGGGGGAGTTGGTGAGATGCCCCAGAGTTCTATGGGGTGCCCCAGATGGGTACCAGGTTGATATGAGAAAAATAAAGGAAGCTGCCTTGTGGAATGTTTTAATGTATTTAGTTTTACAGTTTAATATGATGTTTTTATGGTGTTTTGATTTTTGATTAGAAGTTGTGCAGAGTTGGTTAGAAGACTGTTGGCAATATAATTATATTACTTTGCCCTTTTTATTAATTTATAGAAGGATAAAAGTAGTGGGAAACTAAGGGAAGGAAAAAGGGAAATAATAAATTGTGGAGTAGAGAGGGTAAAAGAAAAAAAAGCATTGACTTCCAATATTAATTCACCTGGCCCAAAGTAGACTGTATTCAGCACACTGATCATAACTCACTACACATAGATGGATGATCTATCTACAATCACTCCATGTATATGTTAAAGAGGAGAGAAGAAACTAAAAATTAATGGTACCAACTCCCAATCAACATGGACTGGTATGTGCCCTGTAATAGTGAAAAGAACTTGCAAAATGCAATGCTTCCCATTCCCATAACATGGAGCTGACACTGAAGAATATTAATGGTTGGTAATGTTGAAGACCACCACCAAAAGGTGAAGTACAACAAGTATGGCTGTTCTACCATTACCCCCCTTGTTGCATCTAGAAGTTCAACATACCATATTTGTTCCATACCATGCTAGTGATGAAGCTCCCACAACTTTAGAAACAGTGGTGAGATTCAAAAAAATTTAGTACCAGTTCTGTGGGTGTGGTTTATTTGGTGGGCGTGGCTTGGTGGTCTTGTGACTGGGTGGGCATGGCCAGCTCAATGTCACTCACATCAAGAGGTGCCTCACCTGGCCCCTTCCCTCCCAGCCATTCCTTGTCACACCCAGCCTCAACTTATCTCTAATTCTGTAAAAATGTTGTTCACCTTTTTTTGACTTTATTATCTACGTACTATAGATGTACTTTCATGGACCACTGAAAGGAGGAAATAGCTCACATGCTTTGACCAAGAGGGTAATAGGCGACAGGCTTTTAAGGGACTGCCAGAAAGAAGGGGAGGCAATGTATTTTTCAAAGAAGGAGAAGGCAAAACAAAAAGCAATGGATGGAAACTGAACAAAGAGAGAAGCAACCTAAAACTAAGAAGAAACTTCCTGACAGTGAGAACAATTAGCCAGTGGAACTGCTTGCCACCAGAAGTTCTGGATGCTCAAATACTGGAGGTTTTTAAGAAAAGACTGGACAGCCATTTCTCTGAAATGGTATAGGGTCCCCCCCAGATACCTTCTAAGTGCTATTCTGTTATTCTGACACCTTTCTCAGTACCCCTACTCAGATTTTGGCATCCTCAGACTCTTAGCTATTTAGCTGAGGAATAACAGAGTTGAAAGGGACATTGGAGGTCTTCTAGTCCAAACCCCTGCTCAGGCAGGAAAACTGAGGATGCCAAAATCTGAGTAGAGGTCCTGGGAAAGGTGTCAGAATAACAGAATAACACTTACAAGGGACCTTGGGGTGGGGAGCCCTATATCATTTCAGTATTTCAACTGCAGGTTTCTAAAAATCTTATTTAAAAAATGAGATTAATATCCTAATAAGATTTTTAGAAACCTGCAGTTGAAAGTTCTTCATGTCTCCTTACCCTGAAGAGCCAATTTCATTTGGAATTTAATCCCAAACTGATTGCCCTTTTAGCATTTCTCTTGAGACTTCTGCAAAATGCACTCCCAAGAAGTCACATCTCTCTCTCTCTCTCTCTCTCTCTCTCTCTCCCCCCCTCTCTCTCTCCCTCTCTCTCTCTCTCTCTCTCTCTCTCTCTCTCGTCTAAAGGGGGGAAAACTACAGTACTTAATGTAGTACAGTACATTAATAGTCTTTCCAAGGATGTGTACAAGAGTCTAAACAGAAAATATAAGCAGGAGCCAGCAAATATTAACATATTACTCACAGATCCCTCCTGGAAAATCAATATTGATTTAATCCCAAATGCAATCCTTTGTAGAGCAAAATGCTCTGGACTATAGACATTGAATGCATGTAAATCACACAAACACACACTTTTCTCTCTCTCTCTCTCCCACACACACACACACACACACCTGATCTGTCTGGGACAAAATGATCCAGTAAGCTCCAGAGCAGCGGGTGGCATGAGAAGGTAGAAAGCCAGCAGTGGGGGCGGTGGCCTGAGAAGCAGCCACCACGGCCACTCGTTTTCTTCATTTCATCATCCCCCAGGAGAAGGCAAAAATCGAGCAGCGAGGACGGCAGCAGCCGGAGCATGCAGCTGCCATGGACACTCACTTTCTTCCTTTTGCTTCTGGCAGAAGGAAGAAAGCAGGCTGCAATGGCAGCAATGGCAGCAATGGTGGCGGTGGCCAGACCATGCAGCTGTCAGCTTTGGAAGCCATATTGAGATTCGCTGCTCCCACACTGCCACAGAAAGTGGGAGGGGAAAAATTCACTTGAGTGTATCTAGTTAGACAAAATAAAATCCTTCTGCTGTTTCAAGGTCATGTAGTGTTGCACATAGTGAAAAGGAAATTTACTTTGGGATGGATGGTGATTGGACCATGTGATGTAATGATGAGTGTGATGATGAAACTTTCAGATTTGGGATTCCACAGATGTACCAGTTACTATCCAAATAAAGGAACCTTTGAGAGATGTCTGTCTCAGGGTTATTGGTTGGAATGGAGGTTTGCTGGAACACTGATAGCTGCATCCACTCTTTTCTTCCTTTTGGAGAAAGGAAGAAAGTGGGTGGCAGTGGTCCCAGGGGAAGAAAGGAAGAAAATGAATGGGCACGGTGGCAGTATTCCGGGATAGTGGAGCAAGCAGAAGTACCGGGGCTGCTGCACATGGGCACTTCCGCTGCCCCTCTCAGTCCCAGCACAGCAGAGAGGACCCCCAAGGGCCAGTTGCCACCTGCTAGACAGGACAGCGCATCCCCTGGGAGAAAGAAGAAAGCGAGCATTGCTGCTGCTCTGGGGACCAGGAGGGCGGGTGGATGTCCCAGGGCTGCACATGATGTGGTTTCTTTTTTCTCCCAGGGGACAAAAGGAAGAAAGCAAGTGGTCATGGTGCTGCTGCTCCTGGAGCCATGTCCCAGTGCTGCTGCAAATTGTGCACAACTTTGCAGCCCCAGGACATCTGCCCGCCCTCCCAGTCCTGCCAGGTGAGCCCGGGGATGGGAGGAGCAGCTAGCTAGGCCACAGCCAGCACCGGCACCTAGGATGGGGCCATGCCAGCAACGAAGCCAGCTAAGTGAGCCTGGGGATGGTTGGGGGGTTCCTCAGCAAGCTTAGGGGATGAGAGGAAGGGGAAGGCAAGCTCCAGGGATGGTGGTGGGGGCTAGCACAACTTGCAGGCTTACCTGTGAGCAGAAAGATCAGAGCTGCTCAGTTGGAGCACAGGCACCATGTGGGAAGGCAGGTTAAAAAGGCAACCCATGAGGACCCAGTGTGGAGTAAGGAGTGACTGGGTGGGGTGAGTGTTGGGCAGGGCAAGTGAGCATCAGGTGGGTGGGGCAAGCAAGCGAGCAGTGAGTGGGTGACCGGGTGACTGGGTCAGGGGTGTGGCCAGCAAGAAATCTCTACCAGTTCAGTGACCCATGCCAAATCATTGCTACCGGTTCTTTTGAGCCAGTGCGAACTGGTTGAACACCACCACTGTTCTGAAGGCAACTTTGGTTTCATGGGTTAATTGTTCTCTCTGTCAGAAAATATCTCCTTATTTCCAGGATAAATCTCTCCTTGTTCAGTTTCTATCTGTTATTCTTTGTCTGGCCTTCAAGTGCTTTGTAGAATGGCTTGACCCCCTCCTCTCTCTGACAGCCCCTCAAGTATTGGAAGACTGCTATAATGTCTTCCCTGGTCCTTGTCTTCCCTAGACTAGCCATGCCCAGGATAATATGTATGTGTTAGCTTTTTTAATCTATTTTTAATGTCTCATTGATTCTGCATGTTTTCTTCATTTAAAATGACCTACAAGGTCCCTTCCAACTCTGATTATCTGTCATCTGGAAAAAAATTGGAGTTCTGTATTTTAACTTTTTGGAATAAAAATAAAAACAGAATTAAAAAAAATGTCAGAGTGTTTATAAGCATGACTACTATTGCGAGACAACCCAGGAGCAAATCACAGCACACAGAGGCTTTGTCTTTTAACAGTGGTTTATATACAAGACTACTATATACATGCATACACGTGTTAGGCAAATACCAGGCAAGCAATCAATCTTCAACTCTACATGGAGAACTACAATGGAGATAGAACATGAGGAGAGAGAGATGCCCTCACATGGCCTCCCTTATATAGACAGCTTCCTTAGTTCATCAACCTGGCGTACAGACTTACAGCAGCCAGCCAGCTATTAACTCTTCATTACCTTAACAAAATGATGGATGATCTCTGGAGGGCGCGGGACAGGGGTTTTTCCTCTGTCCTGGTCCTATTAGACCTCTCAGCGGCTTTCGATACCATTGACCATGGTATCCTTTTGCAACGCTTCGCGGGGTTGGGGGTGGGGGGCACTGTTTTTCGGTGGCTCTCCTCCTACCTCGCAGGGCGGTCGCAATCGGTGTTGGCAGGGGGGCAGAGGTCGGCCCCAAGGGTACTCACTTGTGGGGTCCCTCAGGGGTTGGTCCTCTCTCCCCTTTTATTTAATATCTACATGAAACCGCTGGGTGAGATCATTCGTGGTTTTGGGGTGAGGTATCATCAATATGCTGATGATACACAGTTATATATCTCCACCCCAAACCAAATCAGTGATGCCCTCTCCGTGATGACTCGCTGTCTGGATGTGGTACGGATCTGGATGGACGGAAACATGCTTTGGCTCAACCCGGCCAAGACTGAATGGCTGTACATACCGGCATCGCGGTCCAGTTTGGAATGTCCATCGTTGACCAAAGGGGGAGTAGTGTTGCCCCCTGTGGATAGGGCAAGGAACCTGGGGGTCCTCCTGGATGCACGGCTCCGGTTGGAGGAGCAGGTGGGAGCCGTCACCAGGGGGGCTTTTGCCCAGGTCCAGCTGGTTCGCCAGCTTCACCTGTTTCTGGACCGCGATGCCCTGCATACGGTCACTCATGCCCTTGTTACTTCGCGACTCGACTACTGCAACACTCTCTATTTAGGACTGCCCTTGCATACCATCTGGAGACTGCAGCTGGTGCAAAATGTGGCGGCGTGGGTGGTGATGGGAGTTTCCTGGTTCTCCCATGTTGCCCCCCTCCTGCGCGGCCTGCATTGGTTGCCGGTTGCACTCCGGGTGAGATTCAAGGTTTTAACCTTAACATACA